>OVBE01012042.1:0-13691 GCA_900406425.1 Iberis pinnata
TACAACGATATGATAGTGTGATTAGGAATTGATAGTGTTGTGTAGGGAACACCACCATATTCTCACATTTCACAACGAAAATCCCACCTATCAGTTTCCCTGGGAAACCCTAAAACATAACTAGTGAACTACTCATACATTGAAAGGTAAAGACAAATCAATATCTTTGAAGAACACATAATTCTAAAACAATAATAAATATTAAACAAGGGTTTAGAGAAAACATCTCCCAAATACATAATTTTAGAATCTCCTCTCCCTCAGTAAAATCTCTTAAAAATAAAGCTTAACAAAATAAAACCTAGCTAAGAAGTTTTTATAGTGCCAAAAGTAAAATAATAAAAATAGGAAAAGTTGATAGGATTGAGGACTCTTATTGCAAATATGGAAAGTATCCAAAAATTCTCGCATTGTGATGGATGGATCGATCCATATGTGGACAGATCGGTCCATCTTCTTCGGGAAATGTGGATTGATCGATCCATATGTGGATCGGTCGGTCTGAAGCTTCGGTTCTCTCTTGATGATTGGATCGATCAATCCAAAGATGGACCGATCGATCCAAGCTCTTTATGGCTTCATTTCTTCATTTTGATCAATCTAGAACCGGGCGAATCTCTCATTCCTTTACTTAGCCAAATTCCATCCAAATATGCTGCAAACCTTCACTTTAAGTCCAAATCGATCCGAACACCTAAAAATTGAAAATGTACCAAAACTTGCAAGGAAAACATTTGGAGAATGCATAATTGCATACATAAATGTGTACTAAAATTCATTAAAACCAAGTAATATCAATGACCTCGACAACGGTAAGTGGTCTCAGGACGTCGATTATGGAGATTGGCGCGTGATCCGGTGGTAATATCGCGGATCTTAGCGTGAGAAATGCAGCTGGAGAAGAGGGAATAAGAGAAGGTGGTTCCGTTGTCCCTCTCGGAACGTCTATCAAAGTAGTGAACAAAGCAGAAATTGGAGAAGGGAAATGAACAAGTGAGGGCAGTGCCGCTCCCCCCCCCCCCCCCCGGGCNCGTAGTAGGTAGCTGAGGTGATGTTGTTGCAGAGGAGGTTGTTGAGAGGACGATATTCATTGATGAGTGAAGCCCTCTCCTTTTTAATTGATTTTTGAACAATAGTCCCCTTGCGAGGGAAGAGGTCGTAGATGACCTTGTAAATATTACTCTTTTTTATATAAAAGTTTAGGAGTTTGGCCCATTTTATTTGCATTTTTTTTTATTGTGTCACATTATTACATGATGGTGGGCTCACTCTGGAATTGATGCTGACACATGGAACGCCGATCATTTCGACGAGTTCATTCCATGATCTGAGTTATAAGTGGTAAATTTTAGTTGGGAATGTGGCCGTGATGAAGAACTGTGTACTCAGAATTCCCACTTGAAGAGTGTCAGTATTCCTGAGCCGATCTTTGATGTCAGGTTTTATGAGGTTGTCAAATTAAGTAGGGAGGTTCTAGGACTTAGGTTCTCATTTACCGTTCTGGTTTTATGAGGTTACCGTTTTTTCCGATTAAGATGTTATTTCAATTTTAGGGGTGTGATTAATTTTCTTTATACTTTGACATCATAACTAGCTTTGAGTTAAGTGTAAAGTTTTCACTTCATTAGTGAGAGAACAAGTAAATTCTTACTTGAAAAAATATCACTGTAAGAAAACTCGTAAATTTTAAGTTTTAAGTCACAAGATATATGCGAGTCGGAACTTGGCATTTTCTAAGTTTGAGTTTTTATTCTCTTTAAAATCTGAATCTAACGAGGATCGTGTTTACAACTTTGGTTATTCCTTATTTTAAAGCATGTTTAGGCGAGGTCTCACTTCTAAATGACTTATTTTTTTGCAGTATTCCAAAGTGACTAGCAGTGCGTGTGGCGGTGACTATTTCGAGAATTGTGAGAGTAAGATGTTTATTCGTTCGAATAAAAAGATTTCCCCCTCCTTTTTTTTTGGGGGGGGGGGGGGGGAAAACTGAAACTCGATGAGGCTACCTATGTACCCACATGTTGGGATCAAGTCATCCGTTGTTCTTGTTTTTTTAGAAATGAAATTTCTTCAGTTTCCTGGCATTCCAAGAGTGGGGGGTCAATTTTTGTGCCAACATCGCGAGCTCGTAGACCCAATCTTTGAAAACTACGAATAGTAGGTAAGGACCTTCCCATCTTGCGCTGATTCCTGCTTTGTGTTTGGCGGTGTTTTGGAAATTTTTCCAAAGGACGAAGTCTGCTTCGAAAAAATGTCATGTTTTAACGTGTTTTTTGTAATACCGAGCTGCAGCAGATTGGTAGTTTTGTATTCATAAAAGAACCTTCTCATGTTCTTCTTCGAGGTCATCGAGGTAGTGTTCCAAGAGCTCGTTATTGAGGTCGACATCACCGGGAATGATGGCTCCGCGAATAGTGTTGACGTTAACTTCAACTGGAATGAGGGCTTCCATCCCGTGTGATAGAGAAAAATTGTTGTTGTTCATAAATTGCCGAGGTGTTGTTCTGTACGACTACATAACGCCATCGAGCTCTTCAGCCAAGAGTCCTTTTTTTTCGAGGCGCTTCTTTAAGTCGTCCACTATGGATTTGTTTATGGTCTCAGCTTTACCGTTGCTCTGGGGTAGCAAGGTGTGACTTGATTTAGAGTTATCTTCCAAAGTGCACAGAAATTGACGAAGGTATTTGAGGAGAAGTTTGTGCCATTGTCCGTGACGATTTTGTACGGTAGTTCGTGTCGGTATATGATGTTTTTCCAAACGAAACAGCGAACCTCTTCAGTTGGTATCTCGTAATAAGGTTCGGCTTCGACCCATTTGGTAAAATGGTCAGTCATGACGAGCAAATACTTCTTCTACCTTGACTCAGGAAAGGGGCCGACGACATCCATACCCCAGTGCACGAACGAGTATAGGGTCACTACATATCTGAGCAACTTGGTGGGCGCGTGGTTGAGTGGCGCATGTCGTTGGCATTGTTCGCATCATTTCGCGTAGTTATGGCAATCGACGGTCATTATGGGCCAATAGTGTGATGTCTCTATATTTTCATGATTTTTAGAAGTCATTTAGCATCATTTTTTAGGTCTTTTGGTGTTCATATGTCGCATATAGATGTTATTAGAAAGTTTGTGGTTTTTAGGGAAATTTGCATTAGCATTTGCATATAAATGCATTTTGGAGATTTTTCATGACTTTCATGAGCTTTTAGGGTGATTGTTGCAAAATTGGAGAAGTTAAGGAAATGCGTGGCACATAACCAGCTCAAGCGTAGAACTAATCAAGACTCAACCAGACCGTCGAGCCAAGACAAAGATGGATCGATCACCATCTAGCTAGGCTCGATCTCCAAAATCTCATCTCGTCTCGACTCGTTCGCCCCCTAGGCCCGACTCGATCACGCGCACTTTTCCACCTCAATATCCTAAAGCCTAGCTCGACAATGCACTTACTCCGCCTCAACCTCAACTCAGGCTCGATCCCACGATCGAGCCACGCTTTGTTTTACCTCGATCCAGCATCCTAGGCCCGGCTCAATCCAGCACCTTCTCGGCTCAATCCCGCGATCGAGCCAAGCCAACTCTTGCTCGATCCGGCGATCGAGCCAAATCATGTATCACTTTGGCCAAGTTCTTTACCTACCTTGGCCACCTGAGTCACTCTCTGTATCATTTTCTACATGGCTCGGTCACATGCATTTCTTAGCTCAAACCAAGATGGACCTAACCCAAGACCCGTTTTAATGATTAGTTTTGTCTTTTATGCGTTTTAAGGTTTTTCCTAAACACTATACAAATTCCTAAAACGTCTCATTTTGGGGGCAGTCTTTTCTTTTGCGATTTTTAGATTTTGTCTTAGGTTTAAGTTTTCTCTCTTTTGTTCTTAGTGTTCTTCATTCTGAAACCCATATTTCTTTTAAGTTTATGTTAATCTTCTATTTTTCTTTACTTTCCTGCATAGATTAGGGTTGTGATCTATCTGGTGCATATTGATTTACATTTTTAAGCTTTTAATCTTATTTTTAGTTTGATCATTTCTCCTGTTTTAGTTTACTGTTCCATTGAAGTTCTTATTTTCTAGCTTGATGTTCTTGATGTTCTTGATGTTTTAGATCTTCATCTTCTGCATCTTTGTTCGTTTTTTTTCTTCTTATCCTGATTTAGGGTTTTATAAAGTATGTTCTTCTTTGTTTGACCTTAGATCTAATATTTTCCGTAGTAGTTATGTCTTCATGTTTCTCTGGTTTTTCATCCCATATGCTTTGTGAGTAGTGACTTATGTTCCTTGAGGATGGGATAGGGTAGTGTTGTTTCCTTGTTCCTCCTAGGTGTCTAAGCTTTATGGTTTAATACATTCCTTCTGTTTCATTGCGCTTAATGCTCATTTCGACCTGACCCGTTGAGATTCGATCTTGGGTACTTCAGCACCCAAAAATTGTTCAATGAAGTGCCTGATCTAGGTGATTTCAGATATTTGCATCCCCTCTTAAGGAATTAGATGCTTAGGATATGCATCTCAGCCTAAGGAATTAAGTGTTTGGGAGGCTTATTGGCTTAGATAGCTGGTTCGTAATGCCTATAAGGTATACTTCCGCTAACGGAAGTTAGGTCTGGATGTTATCTATTTTGATTTCATTTGCCAAGGAATCATATTTTATTGCTTATGAATCTTTCGTCTAGAGATTATCTCATTTTTTGAGGTATGTTAGATACTTAGGGAGTCTGAGAAGGAACGCTACCCGATTACCCCATCCTTAGGGACCCTTTCTTTGATTGCATCTTTTTACTCTTTCATTTCCCCTGTTTTTACTTAACTTGCCATTTATCCTTTTTACTTATGCATGCTCATCTTTGTTCTCTGTTTCAATTTTATGCATTTTTTATTTACTTAGGACCTGTTAGCAAAATCCCCCCTTTTTATTACTAGCTTGACTTAAAAGAATCATTCCAATCTACAATGACGTGATAACGTTGTGGATAAGGAATTGACACAGAAAAATCTTGTTATCAATTTGGCGTTGTTGCTGATTGGGTGTTCGTTTGCTATATTCTGGATTTTGGATCTCTTGAGATCAAGTTTCTTTTTACTAACATACTCACATTGTTTGCATTTGTTTTCTTTCTTTCCAGTTAATTGCATAGTTGTGTATGAACCTGAGAAGTAGAGGACCAACACAATTAATTCCCATCATTGAAAATATCAGAGCTCTTGAACGAGAATACTCTCGCGGGAGACGTGAAGAAGAACATGTGGAACACTTAAGAAGGTTGGACTTACAAATGGAAAACGACATTGAACGTGATAACCAGCACACTATTGGTGCTGGTGACAACCCGAACACTCACACCCAGCGTCATGGAATCAACCCACCTGCTGTACAGAACAACAACTTCAAGAGCAAGCACAACTTAATAGCAATGGTGCCGGGGAACAAGTTCCATGGTCTGCCTATGGAGGATCCACTCGATCACCTGGACGAGTTTGATCGCTTCTGCAGCCTCACTAAGATCAACGGTGTGAATGAAAACGCTTTTAAGCTGCGACTCTTCTCATTCTCTTTGGGAGAGAAAGCACATCAATGGGAGAAGTCTAGTCCCAGGAACTCCATCACCACCTGGGATGCTTGCAAGAAAGCTTTTCTTGCCAAGGTCTTCTCCACCTCTCGTACAGCAAGACTGAGGAATGACATCTCTGGTTTCGCACATCGAAACGTTGAAACCTTCTCTGAAGCATGGGAACGCTTCAAGAACTACAATATGCAGTGCCCCCATTACGATTTCAGCAAAGCATCACTCCTCAGCACAATCTATCGTGGTGCTCTACCAAAGATAAGGATGTTGCTTGACACCGCAAGCAACAAAACTTCCTCAACAAGAGTGTTAATGATGGTTGGGAGCTTGTGGAAAACCTTGCTCAGTCTGATGGGATATAAAGTCAAGACTATGACCGCACACCTCGAGGTGGTTCTACAACTTATGATCTCGCAAAGAAAGAAATCAAGGCTCTGAATGAGAGGTTTGATAGGATACTCCTGGGACAGCATCACCAAGTTCACCTTATCACTTTTGAAGAGCAGCTTCAGATTCAAGCAGGAGAAGTTAACCAGCAAGAGGAGATATACCTTGGTCTTTCTTACAGAAGCAACAACATAGCTAACCCGCAGGACCAAGTGTTTCCACCAAAACCACAACAGAACGTTCAACCATTCATCAACTACAATCAGAACCGTGGTTTCTTCCCAAAGAAACAACAGCAAAATGGTTTTCAGCAACCACAACAACAACTAGTTGGTGCACCTCCTGGTTTTACATCTATCAACCTCAAGCTCAAACATCTAGCATCGAAGCTATCTTACAGCAACTTCTTTAGGGTCAAGCCAATAGTGCCATGGAGACATCACATAAATTTGGTGAAATTCAACACAAAATGGATTCTTCATTCAACGCCATCTATGCGAAGCTTTAAACTTTCAACTTCAGGGTTACTACTCTCGAAGGCAAGACATCATCCACTTCGGCTTCTACAAACGGTCAACTTCCAGGAAAGTTTGTGCAAAACCCGAAGGAATATGCTCATGTCAATGCCATTTATCTGAGGAGTACGACTGACCTTCCTCCTCCCATTTGAACTATTACTTCCACTGAGCATAGTGTGATTCAAGTTTGGGGGGGGGGATTCGAGTTCAAACGTAGTTGCAACTATGGATTATAAAGAACATGTTCTTGTTAATAAGTTATCTACTTCAAAGGAGAATGCAACGCCTTACGATCCACCACCTTATGTTCCAAGATTGCAATTCCCATCACGTTTCAAGAAAGAGATCATGGTGAAATACCTAGACATCTTTGATGAACCTATGAAGGAAGAGATAGCTCAAGAAGTACTGGAACCAATTGTCGAGTGCAATGCTTTGATAACAGAGAAGCAAGAGGATCCTGGTTCGGTTACTTTGCCATGCTCACTAGGACCACTAACCTTCAACGAATGCTTATGTGATTTAGGAGCATCAACCAACCTAATGTCCTTATCCACTACCAAGAACCTAGGATTCGACAAGTTCAAAGCTTCCAACATAAATTTTTTGTTGGCGGATAAATCAATTAGGTATCCTATTGGCATCCTGGAAAACTTACCCATCAAGATCAATACCCACTAACTTTGTGGTATTGGAAATGGATGAAGAACGGAAGGACCCGCTGATCTTTGGAAGACCATTCTTAGCAACAGTTGGAGCTGTGATCAACATAAAGAAAGGTAACATCAGGTTGAACGTACGAAGAGAGCCAAAGATGATTTTTAACATCAAGAGCAAAACAAAGAAGCTTACAATCCAAGGGCAACTATTCTCAATCAAGGAGAGGAACAAGAGCAATGATGAGGATGGGTATTCAAGTAGTGATTTAGCTGAAGATGAATTGGGGAAGGATCCAACCCAGTTTCCAAAGCACCATGAAGCATTCAGGCTCATCAAGGAACCAGACGGAAGGATTCCTACGGGGTTAGAGAAAATCAGAACATTGGTGATGACAACTGATGAAAACAAACTGAAGGTTCAAGGAAAAGGAAATCTTGAGTTCAATCATCAACCTGAACGTGTACCACCTCAGAAACTACCTCCAAACACTCCCAATTTTGGAAAATGTTTTAAGCCTCGTACCCAAACAATGGAAATCAAGAGTGGAGATCAAGTGTTTATACTCAACACAAGGTTCAGGTACTATCTGGGGAATGTAGATCCACAATGCTCCAGGAACTTCATGATCAAAGAAATCATGTCTGGTGAAGACATCATACTTGCTGTAGAAGTTGATAAAGGGTCAATGCTGAAATAAAAAATCGATCAGCATGGTGATAATAGAGTAGTCTCGGAAAATACCTTGGTTCTCTTTGGGGAACCGTCTCAGGATCACTAATTTTAAAAATAGGAAGTCAAGCTTAGTGACTTTAAACAAGCTCACTTGGGAGGAAATCCCATGTTTATCTTTATATATATTCAATTTCAATGATTTTTATTTCAGTACTTCATTTAATGCATTTTAGTTTTAATTTGGTTTTGGTGTCTTAGTTACTTAGGAGCTAAGTTTGGGGCATCTTGCACTGAGGTGAAAAGAGAACTGGTTTAGCACGAATCTTTGATCAAGCCAGAACAACATGTTTAAATCCGACCGAGCCGGACAAGGTTTGATAGATCCTACTCTCACGATGAGATCGAGCCATGATCGAGCCATTTCCACAAAAATGATTGAGCCGTTCCCAAACTGTGATCGAGCTTTGTTGCGAACAACCATTGAGCCATAAAAATGTTATGATCGAGCCGTTTTCAAAGCTTGATTGAGACATTTTCAAGCATCGACCGAGCCGCATTACCATCATAAAGCCAAGCATTTCCATCGAGCCATATACTTCACATCGATCATCAAGCACTTACACTTGCCTCAGCACTTTCCCACTACTCACCTCATGCCAAAGAAGTGTCCTCTCACCCCTTTCCAAGATTCCCCAACAAAAATCTTTGACCTCCATCACCCCTTTGTCCCCTCTTTAAACGTCCTCCACATACACCATCCTTTAGCCCTCCTCCAAATACCACTACTTTGAACCTCACCCACATGTTTCTACTCACCACTCCTCACTACCACACACTAATTTTGACCAAGGAGCCTATATAAGGGAGTATCTCACCTCTTAACTTCTCATCACTCTAAACACTTCAAACTACTCACTCTCATTTATCATTTCGTGAACGATTCAAGTTTCTCCAAAATCCTCTCGAAGTTTTTAAGCCTCGCCCAAATCAGTACAATGTCATATGGAGGAATGCCAAGTAGTTCACATGGACCATCAGTTGAAGAAATTTACGGAAGGTTGATGCAATTAGACTTCACAGGATCGAGGTTTGCTGATATAGAAACTCTGACCACCCTTGGTATCCTCGAGGAAGTCCTAGACATACTGGAGGATATGAGGATATCCAGCATGCTTAACATGAATTATGAAGCCTATCAGGAGCCGATGTGCATGTTCTTGGCTTCTCTGGAAGTTACCTATTGTTATGAAGCTGAAGGTGATAGAATTGTTGGAGGCTTTATAACTTTTAAGGACTTGGATGGCAAAACCAACAAATTTAGTTTCAGCCAATTATGGGGTATCTACAGCTTTTGCTGCATGAAATATCAACCAAACAGATTCAACAGGATCCCATAGGAGATAGAGTTAATTTGGGGAGATATAGAAGCCGACGACTTTAGACCCGGATAGATAAAAAGCTCGTGCATTCGCCACCCGGCGATTAGATATGTGCATCAAGTCTTAGCTAATTCATTCTACTCTAGAGAAGACACTTATATCATACTAGTTGAAGAGATAAACTACCTACACCTGGGTCTCCATAAACACATCTACAACTCTTTTCAGAACGATAACCTATTTCCCCGCGCTTCTAAGCTGAGACCTTGCCCCCTCAAGTTATTCTTGGAGCAACTATTGACATTCAAGAACCCCAACTGGGGCACATGAGGTAGGATGAGGCCCGAATTAAGCATCAGAGGGTGGATAACACCTATTTTCAAGTATACTCAAGGACCACTTGGTGGAAATCCTTTGCCATCAAAACTGAGGGAAACATGGTTTATAGTGGGAAGCTTAAACTCCCAATTCTGCTATCTGTTCCAGCTGACGCTCTTCACCAAGGGAATATTTCTACTCCCAAACCGCAGATGGACTGCTTTTGACAGAGCTAAGAATCTTAAATCCTGCCACGACATTTAAAACACAAGGGGGATCATCTCAAAAATGACACATATGAGATCTTGTGTGGACACCCTTGCGACTCTCTACCTAGATGACCACTCGCCCAACTGGGGTAACTGAGGTCCACCTTCACCCACTTAACCATTGTAAAATATCGTTCCATATGCATTTGCTTATGTTTCCTCTATTTCCGCTTGCTCTTTAAGTGTGTTTATGCTTTTCACTTTTGTCCAACCCCTAAGTCCACCTTCGAATCTTGGGTTACATAGAGACTGTGTAATTCAGGTTTGGGGAGGATCCATGGGACTATCACTAATGAAGTTTCTCTGTTTGTTCCTTTATCTCCACCTTTTCATAGCATTTACATAGCATGTAAAGCATAATGTTCATATAGTTGCATCTAGGATGTTAGATTTATAGGTTTGTAATTAGCATATGCAAAAAGAACTAGGAAGATAGTAACCTTGTAAGTATGTTGTTAGTTGTTTAATGCATCTTGAACTAGTCTGAAGTAAAATTGCACCATGCTTGGAATGTGAACTTGCATGATCATTTATCTCCTGAGGCATGTTGTGATATGAAGTTTTCTCCTATCTAGTAGAACTTGAATTTGAATGTATAATTATCATGCTTGTGTGCTAAATATGAAATCATGGATAGTATATACCTATTTGGGTTATCTTCTACCATTTGCCACTCTTGTTAACCCAAGTAGAATCTCCACCCTTAAACCTTACCTTCTTTCAAGCCATGAATTTACTATTGAGTAGCAGGTCTTTTATGGAATGAGCTTGGTAGAACGTGTTAGGTTTGAACTGACAAGAATAGGATCTCATGTAGTTCTAGTCCGCACTTTTTGGACTAGATAGGACTAGGTGGGATTCAATTTTAGATATTGGTTTGGGTGGAAATGAATGAAAGGGTATTGGTAGCGGGTAAAAGGAAGGGTATAGTAAGAACCTTAGGAGAGGAATGGAAAAAGAAACAGAATATGCTAGTAGAAAGTTTGGGGGAACAATGGTATGAAAAAGAAGTATGGCTAGTGCAGATTAAGAAAACTATATGACAATGAACTGAAAAGGGTAAAACCCAGAAGTATAGTGTGAATAAAAAAGGTCAAAAGCCATGAGAATTTAAGTAAGAAAGAAACATCTCCTAAGTGTACCTAAACAAAAGATGAAAATGAGAAAATGTGAATAAGTATGATCACTTCAAGTTTTAAAAGGGTAGATTTAGGACCTCCTACTGGGTAGAATCATGAAACTTATGTTTCGTTAACATGGGGTAGATGAGGTTCTGTTTCTGTATGCGTCTAAGTGTTCTTACCTTTAGCCTTTTGCTAAAGCTTATTCTCTTTTGAGTTCATTAAATGCACATGACTTGATCCATGGTTCCTAATTAATGAATGTTAAAGGGGCAAACGAATATGAATGAATTGTGGAAGTTGGAATTGATCTGTGATGAACTGTGATGAGTATGACTAAGGTTTTTAAGTAGGACAAGCTTAGGACTGCATTCTATAAGTAGTAACCATGACATTTATATTACTGTATTAGCAACATATTTTGGTTATGAGTTCCCACCTTCAAACCTCTCACCCAGACTTCTGAATTACTTGCTTAAGGGCAAGCAAGGATTTAGTTTGGGGGAGTTGATGTCTCTATATTTTCATGATTTTTAGAAGTCATTTAGCATCATTTTTTAGGTCTTTTGGTGTTCATATGTCGCACTTATAGATGTTATTGGCAAGTTTGTGATTTATAGGGATTCTTGCATTAGTATTTGCATATACGTGAATTTTGGAGATTTTTCAGGACTTTCAGGAGCTTTTAGGGTGATTGTTACGAATTTGGAGAAGTTAAGAAAATGCGTGGAACGGAAACAACTCATGCATATAACAAATCAAGACTCAACCAGACTGTTGAGCCAAGACGAAGATGGATCGATAACCATCGAGTCAAAGCCATCGAGCCATGCTCGATATCCAAAATCTTACCTCGGCCCGGCTTGATCACCCCTAGGCCCGACTCGATCACGCGCACTTGGCCACCTCGATCTCCTAAAGCCCAGCTCGACCATGCACTTACTCCGCCTTAATGTCAACTCAGGCTCGATCCCACGATCGAGCCACGCCTTGTTTCACCTCGATCCAGCATCCTAGGCTCGGCTCGATCCAGCATCCTTGGCCCGGCTCGATCCAGCACCCTCGGCTCGACCATGCACCTTCTCGGCTTGATCCCACGATCAAGTCAGGCCAACTCCGGCTCGATCCGGCGATCGAGCCAAACTGTGTCTCGCCTTGGCCAAGTTCTTTACCTACCTTGGCAACCTCGATCACTATCTGCACCGTTTTCTACATGGCTATATTAAATGCACTTCTCAGCTCGAGCCCAAGCGGCTCCGACCCGACCAACTCGAACCAAGATGGACCTAACCCAAGACCCGTTTTAATGATTAGTTTTATTTTTATGCATTTTAGGGCTTTTCCTAAACTTTATATAAAGACCTAAAATTCCTCCTTTTGGGGGACAGCCTTTTCTTTTGCCATTTTTATGTTTTGTATTAGGTTTATGTTTTCTCTCTTTTGTTCTTAGAGTTCTTCATTCTGAAACTCAGATTTCTTTTAAGTTTATGTTAATCTTCTATTTTTCTTTACTTTCCTGCATAGATTAGGGTTGTGATCTATCTGGTGCATATTAATTTACGTTTTTAAGCTTTTAATTTTGTTTTTAGTTTAATCATTTCCCCTGTTTTAGTTTACTATTCCATTGAAGTTCTTATTTTTTTGGGTTGATGTTCTTGATGTTTTAGATCTTCATCTTCTGCATCTTTGTTCGTTTTTTTCTTCTTCTCCTGGTTTAAGGTTTTATAAAGTTTTTCCTTATTTGTTTGACCTTAGATCTAATGTTTTCCGTAGTACCTATGTCTTCATGTTTCTCTGGTTTTGCATCCCATATGCTTTGTGAGTAGTGACTTAGGTTCCTTGAGGATGAGATAGGGTAGTGTTGTTTTCTTGTTCCTCCTAGGTGTCTAAGCTTTATGGTTTAATACATCCTTTCTGTGTCATTGCGCTTAATGCTCATTTCGACTTGATCCGTTGAGATCCGATCTTGGGTACTTCAACACCCAAAAAGTGTTCAATGAAGTGCCTGTTCTAGGTGATTTCAAAGATATGCATCCCTCCTAATGAATTAGATGCTTAGGATATGCATCTCAGCCTAAGGAATTAGGTGTTTGGAAGGCTTATTGGCTTAGATAGATGGTTCCTAATGCCTATAAGGTATACTTCAAATTACATATTTTTATTTTTATGCCTCTTAAAAGAATTTTTTGGCCCCCATTGTTTAAGAAGTTTGTTAACATATCAAATTTGGACATTAATGCATGCTCATCTAAATTCAACAGGAGTTAATATTTATTGATTTTAGCATAGAAATTTAATATAAGAGTCATTTCACAATGCTAATGCCTCTTACCAAGCAGCTCTTATTACGGCAAATTGTTTTTATTTTACTCCCTTAGGTTGCGTTAAAGCGGTTGTATTCTTTTTCCTAAATGTTGATTTTATCCCAAAGGATTTTTAGCATTAAGTTTTAGCGAGGCAACGATTTGATGCATCCTATCACCTAGGGGAAAACCTTTGCTTAGCTTTCTGTTTTTTAATATTTCGGTTACCACTCCTTGTAAATAACTTTGTCTTTCTTTGATTAATAAATTTAACATTTAATCAAAAAATTATATATTCTGTTAATTCTTTATTTTCTTAAAATATAATATTCAGTATATAAATTTTCAAAAATATGATTGAATATAAAAATGAAAGGTATACATAAGTTTTCAATATAAATATTTTAGTTTTTCAACATAATGTATATATATATATATATATATATATGCATATTTTTAAAAATACTTAATTAGTGATAACAAAGACATATATATT
>OVBE01012043.1:0-13691 GCA_900406425.1 Iberis pinnata
AAAAAATATCCGATACAACCGAAATATATATACAAAAACGAAAAAAAAAAATTCCTCATCAAAATACGGGTTTCCACAATATAGCTCAAATTGTTACTGCCAATTCAGCTGCTGCCATATCCTCTTCAGAACTTACGGACCAGGACCGACAAGGCTTATGTGGTATTACGGAGGAGCAATGGCACCTTATTCAGAAGGTCATTCAAATTGGGAAACAGACTGATAATTTGAGTGGTAAGATTAATGGAGATGAATGGATTTTGGATACCGGAGCAACACATCATATGACTGGTCGTCTTGATTTACTTAAAACCTCCATCACGTTGCTCCGGTCTCGGTTCTTCTACCTGCATGTGGTAGTGTTTTATCAACACAACAAGGGCTTGCTAGATTAACATCTACTCTATCTATTCCTCATGTTTACTATATTTCTGGCTTTCATCTGAATCTAATCTCATTTGGTCAGCTTGTCTCTGATAATTATTTCATTGGACAAATCACTGATAAACTGTTGATTATACAGGATCGAACCTCTAGGATGCTGATTGGAGTGGGTGAAAGAGAGAGGGATTGTACCGGTTTCACGGGATTTCTACGGTTACAGCATCACAAGCCATGGTTTCTACAGATTTTGATCTTCTTCACCGTCGCTTGGGTCACCCGTCAGCTCGTGTAACTGGAATTGTGTCTCAAGTTTCTGGTTTCTCTACCTTTCATGATAGTTCAGTTTTTAAATCTTGTGATGTTTGCTTACGAGCAAAACAAACACGACAGAGTTTTCTTGATAGTTTCAATAATGCAACTCAGATTTTTGATTTGATTCATATGGATTTATGGGGACCATATCGAACTACTGCGTTTTGTGGTTCTAA
This sequence comes from Iberis pinnata, assembly GCA_900406425.1. Taxonomy (NCBI): domain Eukaryota; kingdom Viridiplantae; phylum Streptophyta; class Magnoliopsida; order Brassicales; family Brassicaceae; genus Iberis; species Iberis pinnata. The sequence goes on from OVBE01012043.1 coordinate 873, forward strand.
ATATTTTTTTGACAATTGTTGATGATCATTCAAGGGCTGTTTGGTTGTATCTTCTAGCAGATAAAACGCAAGTCACAAGATTTATTCATGAATTTATAAAGATGATAGAAGTGCAGTTTCAAAAGAAGATTAAAATCATAAGAACTGATAATGGGACAGAGTTTATGTGCCTTACTCGATTCTTTGAAGAAAATGGTATCATTCATGAGACATCTTGTGTCTGTACGCCGCAACAAAATAGACGAGCCGAGCGTAAACATAGACACATTCTCAACGTAGCTCGGGCGCTTCAATTTCAAGCACACTTACCTATTGAGTATTGGGGTGAATGCGTTCTTACTGCGGGTTACCTCATTAACCGCACACCGTCTTCGTTACTCAATGGTATGTCTCCCTTTCAGAAATTGTATGACAAGCCTCCGTCTTATAAACACCTTCGAGTTCTCAGCTGCTTGGCATATGCTCATAACACGAATCACAAAGGTGATAAATTTGCACTTCGAAATCGTCGTTGTGTGTTTCTTGGATACCCTTTTGGAAAAAAGGGTTGGAAGTTATATGATTTAGATAAAGAAGAGTTTCTATTGTCCCGCGACGTTGTATTTGATGAAGACACGTTTCCATTAGCTCCACCTTCAGCTCCTACAACTCCCGAAACTCTCACTGTATCACCACCATGTTTTGGCATTGTTGAAGATTTAGAACCTGTTGTCACTGTTCCGATATCTTCACCAAACCCACCTGAAACGCAACCTACAGAGGCTCCACCTGTACCTCTTGATGAACCTCAATTGCCTCATGAACAGAACCTGCATCAAACAGATTCCACACGTCAATTACCTCCAAGACAGCGGACTCACAGTGTCAAACTGCGTGATTATGTTGTAGGAGTGTGGCTCTCTCTCATCCCTCTCTCAATATCTCTCATCCCGTCTCCAACCAGCACTCTCCAAGTTCGTTATATCCTCTCTCAAGTCATGTTTCATCAGCCAACATTTTTTGTTGAATTTATAGATGTGGCGTTTCTATTGAGAGGTAGTGTTTGATTTTTCATTGTGAAGGAGTTATTCTTGTGTTATGGGAACCATGATTAGTTTAGATCTTTCTGACTCTTTTAGCTTTGTCCATGGGTTTTGACTCATTAGTTGTTTATGTTAATCCTGAATTTATATCCTACCATACAAAAAACACAAAAAGCGTCAACAACTAAATTTCACTTAAACAAAATTGTTAAAAAAACAATAGCAATAAAAAGATAATAGTACACTAAAAGAAAAGTAAAACGATATTTCTCTATATTCAATCCAAGATAAATCATTAGTGTCCAACATAAGCGGAAAAACACTTTAAGATATATTAATGAGAGTTTGAAGGGGAAAAAATGCAAATGATAAACTTTAAAAAACAATAAAGTTTTGCATAGTTAATGCACAAATAAACGAGTTTTAAGGATTGGGCGATGGTAAGTTTTTCCTCTATCAGAAATCCCAAGACTTAGCTTCAATCACTAATTTCTCTCTTTCAAGATCTCCTCCTCGAGTGGAGGAAGAAGATCCAACTATGATCATTTTCCCTTTCTTCCTCTCTATTCTCTCAACGATTACATCTAAAGCGGCTACTACTTTAGCTATCTTTGTCATATCTTTTGCATCTTTTCTCAGACAAATAACTGCCACATTAACCGCTATATTCAATGTTATAATGTCACTCAAAATACCTCCTCCTATAAAGTTGGAATCCACAATATGCTCTATATTGTTTTTACAGTATGACAATGCCTATCAACATCATTCAAAAAGTTAATTATCATAAAACTAATCCTTTCTGTATAAGAAAAAGTTAGTTTCAGTTTGAGAGTATTACCCAATTGACAAGCACGCGATGTGAACCAGTGTTATAAGTCTGAAATAGCTTTATGGCCTGTGATAAGTTCTAACATCATAATTCCAAAGCTATATAAATCAGACTTCATCGTCGATTTTCCAGTGAAGGCATACTCCAGTGCACGATAACAATGAGTTCCCATAACTCTAGTGCTGATATTAGTCTTATCATGCATGGAATCAAGCTTAGAGAATACAAAATCGGACAACTTTGATTTATAGTCATGGTCTAACAATATGTTTGCAGTTTTCCCATCTCTAAAGATCACTGAAGGTTCTGCTTCATCGTAAAGATGAGATAACCCTTTGGCCGCTCCTAAAGCTATTTCCATCCTCTCTTCCATTTTAAACCATTTTCACCACGTTTCATATATGACAAATTACAAAAAACAATAAAATAAAAATAAAAATATGTTTCGAGTTTTAGTATTTACTGAAATCTTCATGTCGGTTTGTTACTGTGAAGATGATCTTCTAAAGATCCCAACAGCATATATTCATATATATGTATTCGTTCGTCATTGTCGATGCAATAACCCATCAACTTCACGAGATTTTCATGTTGCACGATCGAGAGCATTAAAACTTCTACAATAAATTCTTTTTTTCCTTGAGACCCACTTACGCCAAGCATTTTAATAGCCACGTTCTTTAAATTTCATAAAAAATAATAAAGCAAACAGATTCACAACAATTAAATTTCACAAATTGTCAATGATTCTTGTTAACTCAAAAATTATTGTTTTTTACCTATCTAGTAAGTTGTAGATGTCCTTTATGTAAATTACCAAATCCACGTAACCCGATCAAAGACTCCTTCACGAAGTTGTTTGTCGACGTGGCGAGACCTTGGAGGCTGAAAATTTGACAATCTTTGGGGAAAACCTTGGTTGGTCTTCTTCGAAACCTTGAATTGTTTCTGAAGTACTTGACAAGACTCTTGCCGGATTCGTTACAAAGGATCAAAACAACACAAGAGACTGGATCACTTCATGCTAGTGCAACAAGTGGATATGAGAGACTTTAATCAACCAAATAAAGTGTATATCTTTAAACTACAAAGCATAAATCACAAACCCTAACTCGAGATTATTAGACATCACCAAAACTCATGATCACAATCTCACTATTATATACATTTCAGTAAATTAATGTACCAAAAAATTACCGTAAGTAAGAGGAACCATAAGATGATGTTGCATGGTTCGGATTGGAATTTTGTTTTTGCCTCCGATTCTCCACAAGTTGTGGTTTAATACTACATAGGGTAATATATTTTTATGTTATGAAGTTTATCTTTGTCAAGTCATTTTTTACCTTTGAGATTTTTGAATATGTCATATGTGATATTCTAGCCACTAAATTAAGATGATAAATTTTAAAAATGAAAGGCTGATGTTGCTTTTTTTTTATTTATGTGTTTGTGATTCAAAATGTAAAGGTCATAAAAAGAATAAAAACATTAGTTTCCCATTTTTTGTCAAATTCACCATTAATCCTAAAAAGTCATAGTTAGCTATAAAAAATCTTAAAAATTCATAATTTGACATTATTTACTTCTTCTTTTTGCATAAGACTTTTTATCAACTATAAATATCATAATGTAATTTTATATAATAATATTCATTATATAAAGTTACATTATGGCCCATGAAATTACATGAGGAGTAATCTCTAAGCATGTCCTTTTAGTTAATGTATTAGCTTCTTGATTTTTTTCTTGGAATTTTGTTTAACTGTCCTTGGGGCTAATAGTATATAGAATATCAGAACATATAGTGTTAAAGATATATCTAGCAACATGCGTCTTTCTCTGCTCGTTGTTAAAACCGCATACAAAATATGTGAGTTAGTGCATAATTGGAAATGGCAACATTGTAGTCTTTTGATGAAAATGACAGCGGCTTCAGGTTCAACTACAAGATTGGATTCAACTGGTGGGATAGTGCCTTTTCCTGTAAGCAGGAGGCGATGTTACAAATCAAACAATAACCATCCAAAACCTGCCCTGACTTCTGCAGATATCCAAGAGGCATCAACACAACAAACAAACTGGAAGGGCGGAGCTATATGGCTAGAATAGACAGAGGAGGTGGGAGTGGTAGAGGAGGATGGCAATAGATAATTTTTCCACTCCCTATGATAAGCAATAACATGGGATATGGTGGTTGGTATAAACCCCATTTTCACCTGGAAGATGAGGTCATTACGAATTTTTCATATAGACCAGGCAATAAAAGGAAATAGTGGAGAGGGTGAATTGATGTGAGAATTAAGGGGGTGAGATGTAGAATTATATCATGGAGGTTAGTGTGGACCTCATCATCGAGATTATGAACGATTGGGGATAGATCCCAAACTTCCTTACTCACTGGGCAACCAAAGAGTAGATGTAGGATAGTCTCAGGCTCATTGCCACATCATCGGCACAAATGTGAGAAACAGATTTTTTGGTGATGAAGATTGGCCAAAGCCGGAAGAGCATTATTAAGTATTTTCCACCATAATAACTTAAGTTTCTCAGAATATTCCAATTCCAAATGGATTTAAAAATGTGGGTATTGGGAGAGACATTAGGAATATCAGAACAGTGGAGTAAACGATAGCCTGAGCAGACTGAATATTCGCATGTGGTTTTAGGGTTCCACCATAACAAATCATAAGAGCTAGAGGTGTTCGAGCGATCAAAATGTATGAGTGGTATATCATCAGGATGAATCATTGATTGGATGAGTTGTATATTCCAAGAACCAGATCCATAATAAAATAGAGTGGATACCCTTTAGTTCCCAGGAGACACACTAGAAAGACCACGAGGAAAACGAGGTGGAGAAGTCGGAAGCCATGAATCAGACCATAACTTAATTGTTTTCCCATCACCAAAAATCCAACAGAGACCCCAATTTAGTAAGGTATTTCCTTGAAGGATGCCTTTCCATGCGAAACTAGATCGTCAGATAAGAGAATCTTCCAAAAGGTCCGTGCGAGGATAGTATATTTCAAAATTATAGCAAGAGGGGAAGAAGGATTGGTCAAAAGCCACCAACTCTTCTTGGAGAGCAGGGCAATATTAAAGTTATGAAAATCCCTAAAGCCAATACCTCATAAACATTTTGGGAGAGTTATTTTATTCCAAGAGACCCAAGGAATCTAAGAACGATTCGATGTTGTAGACTACCAAAATTGGTGAATGATAGAAGTTAACTGGTTTGGGAGTTTATTCGGTAGAAGAAAACATAATATATAGTATGTAGGTAATGCAGTGACAATGGCCTTTATTAAAGTCTCCTTTCCAACAGGCGGCAGAAGTTTTGAAAACCAACTAGAGGTGCGGTTACGGATGCGATCAACAAGATATTCAAACGTGGATGAGTTATTACGTGAAATGGTACTTGGATGACCCAAATATTTTTTGAGACCCGAAGTATCACTAATATTTAGCAGTTGGGATAAATGGTCACGTAATTCATCTGGGACACCTTTTCCAAAAGTGATTGCCAATTTTTGGAAATATATAAATTAGTTTGAAAGAGTTACATAAATAGTTAAAGTTGTTTTAAGGTTGGTGCACTTCGGAACAAAAGCTTGGAAAAATATTAGGGAGTAGGCAGCAAAGAGTAAATGTGAGATTGGTGGACTCTTCTTGATGCACGAAAATCGTGTAATAAACCCAAATGGTTATAGTGGTGTAATAGTGTAAGGAAACCCTCAGTACATAGTAAATATAAATATGGGGATATAGGATCCCCTTGGCGAATTCCTTTCTTAGGAGTAATAAAACCAGTTGGCATCCCATTTATTAACACATAGTATCTAGCGGAGGTGACACAAGTCATATTCCATGTAATTCATTTAGGATGAAAACCTAGCTTGTGCATTGATCAATGAAGATAATCCTAGTTGACGTGATCAAAAATCTTACTATTATCCAAGTTACAGGCTAGAAACGGATTTTTAAGTGAACGAATATCGAAGAAATGAATTAACTCATGATAAATCAGGATATTATCAGTAATTAGGCGGGAGGGAATGAAAGCCAACTGATTTTCCGAGATTAATACATGAAACCAAGGTTTAAGCCGATTGGCTAAAACTTTGGAGATGAGTTTATAGCAAACATTCGTGAAGCTAATTGGGCGGTAGTCAGGAACCTTTTTAGGTACAAGACAGATATGTGCGTAATTTAGTGAAGGATATGCCTTGTTAAAAAACGCAGACTAAAAAAACATCATATTGCATTGTGTGCCATTGATTATAGTAAAAACAAGCTCCAAAACCATTTAGACATGGATCCTTATCCGGAGACATTCGAAACATGGCAGTAGTTATTTCCTCATCAATGACCCGACAGGTGAAAGAATCATTGATCTGAAGCGTAACTTAGATGTAAGAAATCGTATTAAGTGATGTGGATCTGAAGAAAAAAGGTTGTGAGTATAGAACATCAAAATAATCCAATGTAACTTGGGTAGTATCATGTTGCTTGAAGCATGATTGACTATTAGGGAAGTGAATAAAGGTAAGACGACTAGAACAACGTCTTTGCTTGGTTTATTATGGTCACTACTTCGTAACCATTGAACACGACTCTTTGTACTCCAGAATTTCTCTTCCATACGATACTGAAATGCCAATTCAACTAGGATTATCTTCATTGATCAATGCACAAGCTAGGTTTTCATCCATGCTGCAATTCCTCATTGAGTCTTGTTATATGTTCCTATGAATTAGTATAGTTATTAGAGCGCCATTTACATAATCTGCAACGCCATTGATTCAAGATATGACCGAAGTTGTGTGGGTTCATTTGGGGGCGCAATTGAGAGAATGTGTAAGTGATAAGAGGATGAATGGAAGGATTAGAACTCCAGCGGTTAACATACCAAAATTGACGAGCGGGAGTATAAGAATGGCTACCCGTGTTAAGAAGTATAAGCTTATGGTTAGAGCCTACCCAGAGAAGGGATCGAACAGAAGCATTGGGGAACAATATTAACCAACGTATATTCACCATGGCGTGATCAATCATTGTGCGAACTAAATGAAAATGTCGATGTCCTAACCAGGTGAACCAATTACCAACAAATTTGATGACACGCATACCAAGAGATGAGATGAAAGTCTTAAGGCCAATGAAAGTATATGGGGCTCTAGGTGGTACACCATACTTTTCAGAGTTAGATCAGATGTCATTTAAATTACATATAAAAAGTCAAAGGTTTGAAGTAGAGGGACCAGAAGATAAACGAGTAGCAAGCAGTTCCCATTGTCGCATATGCCAAGAATAAACAAGATTACCATATACATAATGAAAATAAAAAGGAGGGTCACTAGGACCAATTACATAAGCCAAGAAAAGGTTCTGCATCGAAGTACCAAAGATACGAAAAGACAAATGGGAGGTCCAAAAAACTGACAACCCTCCACTACGCCTAACATGCGGGCGAAATAAAAATGAGAATACCCTAGCTTTTTACTTAGCCAGAAAATGTATTTAAAAGACTCTTTTGTTTTTGTAAGGAGCATGATATCCGATTTAGAAAACTTCTGAATATCTTGTAAATAGTGAACTGTCAAGGGACTCCCAAGCCCTTGGAAATTCCAGAGCAATACTATCATGGCTCTTGTGGTGGTTGATCGGCAGCACCCTACCGGCATTGGACTGAGGAGGAGAATTCGGTCAATGACGAATTATGGGACTAGCATCAGTCGAATCTTCACTAGCTTTACGTTTGCGTGCGTGGAGAGTCGTTCCACTACACTTCGCCGAGAAGGTTTGTGAATGTCTCTTCTCTTCCTCATGAGGCTCCTTTATATATAGAGGGAGGAGAAACCTTGAGTTTTTTAAAAAATGGGTTTGGGTTTGATTGGCTTTCTTTTTTAACACAGTTAGGCTTTTGCGAAAAAATTTGAATGGGCCAAATTCTTAGGATTGGGATATTACATTTTCAATGCTCTATGAAAGGTGGTTATACAAGAAAGAGTAAAGTTGTTTATTTGGTTAGTAATTAATCAAGTTATTTTGACAAACCATGAAAGGGTACGTAGAAAGCTTGGTGTAGATGCTATATGCCAATTGTGTAAGAGTGCATATGAGTCCATACTTCACGTATTACGAGACTGCCCCTTAATGGTTGGTATATGGAAGAAATTGGTGTCTTTACATGACCGGTGTGTATTTTTCAACAAGGTTTACTAGACTTGTTATTTTCGAAACTGAAAAGGAAGAATTGCTCCACATTGTACGTGGTTAGCATTTAGTGGGGTTGGAAGTGGCGGTTCGGTTATGTCTTTGGTGAAACAAGAAAATGTTGTGATAGTGTTGCTTTTTTTAAGAAGTTAGCGGAAGAAACAAAGGTTGCTCATAAGTTATGTACAATTGTGTCGCAGGTGAAGCCGGATAGATTACCGAGAGCCCAGGCTAGGTGGCAATTACCTCTGGAGGGATAGGTTAAAGTAAATTATGATGGAACATCTAGGGGAGATAGTAGTTTTGGAGAGTGGCGGGTGGTTTTCTTTACACATAGGGGTGTATTTTTCTCCTCTTGCAAAACTTTGGGTTGGGAGAGGGTGTATTACGGTTTCTGGTTAGCCTAGAAAAAAAAGCTTCCGGCAGGTGTTGGTTAAGCTGGATTCGGTGGCCTTTGTAGAACTTCTGAATAGAGTAATTAAGGATTCTCATCCCCTTGTGCCACAACGTTTTATCGTGTTATTGGACGGTTCGAATAACTCATGTTTTTATGAAGACGAATAAGGTGGTGGATGGTTTAGCTCGTATATTTTTTTTATGGGTTTTCAGTTTTGTGAACATTTTTCTCAAAGTATTCTTTCTCTTCTTATAGAGGATAATGTAATTGTTTTTCTGTAAAGTGTAAGTCTTTGTATTTAATTTATTCTTTATAATAATCAAAGAAACCCGATAAATAAGTTTTATAAATTTCCAAAAAATATCTGAAATCTTATCCGCCAACTTAAAAATGAATATATTAGTTAGTGAACTAAACATCACTCTTTCTAAAAATTTGTCTAACAACTATATTTTTGCGTTCTATAAAATAATTTTGTACTGAAAGTATATAATATATACACATTAATATATATATATATATATATATTGAAATATTGTCATAAGCTATTTGCTTTAATTTTGGAATCATAAGAAAAATGAAAAAAACTCATTTTTAATTTTTAAAGTCGCAGTCACTAACAGTTTTAATCTTTATATTTAACAACTAGCAACTTGGCCCTCAAAATTAAAAATTAACATAAAAACCTTTAAATTACAAATTCATCATAAAACCCTTCAAAATTTAACACCGCTAAAATTGATAACAGAAATTATTAATAAATATATATAAAGTATAATAATTAATTAAAAGTTAGAAAACACATTTATAAAAATTTAAAAACTGAAAAATTAATAAAAATTATATAAAAAATTACAAAAATTATAATAATATATAAATTATAAAAATTATAAAAAAACTATAAAAATTTATAAAAAAAAGTTATAAAAACTATAAAAATGATATAAATTTCTAAAAATTAAAGAAAAATCATTAAAATATTTTTATAAAATTCAAAAAACAACTAAAAAGTAAAAAAAATATAAAAAATTTTATGTAAAATTAAAAAAATTATATGAAAACTATAAAAATTATAAATTTTTATTTTGAATAGTATGCTTTCTATAAAATAAAGGAGAAGTCTAAATTAATATATAAATGATAAGAATGTCAATACCATAGACCTAAACTTTTGTATATATATATATATATATATATATATATATATCTTTTACAATCACTATATTGAATTAACTTTCATATATGGCATTTGAACTTCAATTGATACCTAGGAAACCCAATACAATATAATATTTTTAGTTGGTTACTTTTAAATTTTTTTAAAAATCATTTTTTTAGTTTTCATAAATTTTATAATTTTTAAGATTTTATATTTTGTAATTTTCTATAATTTTTTATATTTTTATATGTTTTAATAAATTTTATAGTATTCTTTTTTCTTCTAATGTCTATAATTTTTATAATTTTTTGTAATTTTTAATAAATTTATCATTTTTGTAATTTTGTATAATTTTTTAATTTTAAATAATTATTTTATCATTTTTTTCTCTGTTACTGTTCCATTAAAGATTTTAATGACGCTGGAGTTTGAAGGTTTTTTATGCTAGTAAAGGCAACTCTAGAAGTTAAAAATACGATTTTCCAAAGAAAAATTGTTGAAACATGCAATTTTTGTAAGGTATAATCGATATTTAATTAACTATATGTATAGTATTTTGATTTGAAACTAGATTATAGTACAAAAGTAATTATTTCCACTTGTATTAGATATATAATTAGTTTTTCTTTCATATTTACTTAACATTTCCTTTTTGAATATTTATAGTAGTTCATGCTGGATGAAAATTTATAGTAGTTCATGCTAATTGAGTGGTATATATATTTTAATAGGGGGAGTAATTGCCTCGTAATTATTTAGTACAAGCTATTATTTTTATTGTTAATGTGATAATTGTAGGAGTTTAAATTTGAATTAACTATAGATAAAAAAATAATATATATATATATATATATAAAGTTAACTATTTTGAGTCAATTATACTTTTTCTTTTTTTATATAATTATATTCTAGCATTCACTATCTCTTGTAACACGTTCTCTTCCAACATGTGTCAGTTTTGTTTTTCTCTTTACCATATCTCAAATTTTTAAAAATTTTCAATCATTAAAACCAATTATTTCATAGTATATATTTTCAACAAAATCAAAAATTATACTCAAATTCGTAATTTTTGTATTCTATAAATAAATACTTGTTTCATTTTATTTGAATATTGGAAAAAAAATTCTTTTTATTTTTCTATCATCCTTCAATTAAATCATTCTCTTAATATTTAAATACTGTTTTAGTATCCTAAGTATGCAATATTTCGATGTTGATGCATTTTGTGTACGACGTCATGATTATTGTAAAGATCTAATAATTAGCATCGTGTACACGACGTTGTACACATACTGCATGATCATTGTGTACACAAAATGCATTATGTACACATATTGCATGATCATTGTGCACACAAACTACATGATCATTTTGTACACAGACTGCATGTTCGTCGTGTACAAAAACTACATGATCATCGTGTACACTGCATGATCATTGTATACCCAGACTGCATAACCATTTTGTACACAGACTGCATGACTATTGTGTACACATACTGCATGATCATTATGTATACAAACTACATGATCATCGTATACATAATCTGCATCATTATTGTGTATATGTACTATGATCATTGTGTATAAAAACTGCATGATAATTGTGTATACATACTGCATGATCATCGTGTATAAAAGTATCATGTACGGACCTCTTTACATAGTCTGCATAGTCAATGCGTACATGACGTTATACACATACTACATGATCATTATATATACTAGATAAATAACATTTTGTACATTAGCATCGTGTACACAAGTGTGGACAATTTTTTTTTCTGTGTCCATATAAAATGAAACAAAAATATTTATAAAATACAAAAATAATCAAAATCTTAAGGAGATGTATTTTATCAAATGATTTTTTAAAAGATTGATGGTAAAAGAATACTTATCTCTTCTTAACAAACACAACAAATAAAGTAAAATCTCATAAAGTGATAGGTTCATGTACTACTTTTAATGAAATGAGCACAACTTTTCTCTTCCCTCCGCCCTCCACTTGAAGAACACAATAGTCATTAGTTGATTTGAAAGAAACTAAAAGTACACTAATAGTAATAATACACTAGAGTATAAATACTTTTGAGAAAGTGTACTATATGGAGTCTATTTGGTTCATATTTTCTTATATATATATATATATATATTAGTATCTTCTCAAATTTTAAATTTTTATATTTTGGTAGATATTTTTAAGTGTCCTTTTTCACTTGAGACAAAAAGACGATTAAAAATAATAACAATATCATACATTTATAAAATAAATAAACTCTTCCTCACCAATATTTTTATAAACCAAAACTTTAGCGGTCTTGTTAGCGATCAACCTATTAAAATCATATGAAATATAATTGGGAAATTACCAAAAATACTTCAAGTTACTGGAAAATACCAAAATCCTTCAACTATCATATGGTGTAAAAAAACTGTAACTAATGTTAACTTTGTCAAATTAATATCTAATTTTAGTTGATTTGAACAAATTAGACTTAACATTAGACAAACTTAACGGATTATTAGGTTTGCCTAATGTGAAGTCTATTTTGGCTTAACGAACAAAGCTTTGCTATTTATTTGGCCAAACATAAAAATTTGAGAATTTTTTGGTCATGTGTATATATACATTTATTTTAAAAAAATAGTTAGTTAAGATATATTTGTTCATGTTTGTGAAACTAAAATTTTGGTAGTTAGCTTACTTTAGCAACTAAAATATTTTTAACTAATTTTGTATTAAAATACTTTAATAATATAATTTTTATAGGTGAAGATTTTTTGGCGTTTTCCTATATCTAAAGGTACTTTTCGGTAAATTTTTCCTTATTAGATTTCATGGTTTTCTATTTTTAAGCGTCTTTAGCTGCCTTGGACTTTGCTTCTCAGTTTTAGTTTGGTCTCCTTTAGCTATGTTCCCCTCAGCACTGGTCATTTCTCTTCGAAGCTCGGTTCTTTAGGGTCTAGCTACTCTCGCTTTTTGTTTATCTGGCTAAGATTTATATAGTTTGTGGTATGAAAGACATTATTGCATATTTCTAAAATTTAATAAGTTTTGGTTCTTGCTTGGCTTTACTTGCTGATGTGTCGTTTTTATTGAAAGGTACGTGAAGGAGTTATTCTTGTGTGATTAGTTTAGACCTTCCCAACTCTTTTAGCTTTTTTTTTTTTTTTTTTTTTTTTTT
>OVBE01012044.1:0-13690 GCA_900406425.1 Iberis pinnata
ACCTTTCGATAAAGGTTCGCAGAGGTTCGCGACATCCTTGAGTCAATGTCCACAGGTGGGCCGTCGAGGCCTTCTTTTCAATGAAGATTGAATAGTATTTTAGAAAGTCCGTTGACAACTGTTGGAAGCTGCCTATGCTTCCTGTAGGAAGACGTGAGAACCAGGTCAATGCGTCCCCACCTAGGTTCTCGACGAAGAATTGGCAGTATCCTGCATCTTTTTCATCTGGATTGAAATGAGCATGTCCCATTGCTATGGTGAACGCAGTGAGGTGATGACTAGGGTCACTATTTCCCTTATACAATGGGAGCTTTATTTTGACTACCTGATTCACCCGAGCTTCGGTTATCTGCTTGGTGAACGGAGTTCGCCGAGTTTCTTCAACAACACGCTCAATCTCAGGAGCGGAACTTATTGCCCGGTGTACTTGCAAACTCATTTCACGAAGCTGTTCCTTTAAAGCAGTAATTTCATCCTGACTAGTAAGGGCTTCAGAATTTGGCTCCGGTGTCTCGTTTGGTGTTCCAAAGAGAATGTTGTTAAGGTGATTTAGCCGAGCTCTTTGATCACCTTCTGTGAATACCGCTTCAAATCGAGCTCGAAATTCACTCGCTTCTCGAGCTTGATCATCGAGGCGCTGGATGATCAGACGGTTGGTCTCCGCTTGGCGTGCTTCTTCCTGTGACTGTACTTCGGTGCCTTCATTACTATCCGCCATTAGTTCGTCGTCTTAACTCCCTTTGTCCCCACAGACGGCGCCAAATGTTTAACCGGTCCTTCTTAAGTCGTTATTTCTGGACGCAGTCAAAATAAATTTGAGTTAGACGACATAAATTACATTTTAAATATTAATTAAAGGAAATTTAGATGACGTGGCTTTAAACCATATGCCGAGATACTTAGACTTTCTACTTCGGTTATGAAGTTAACATTTCTTATTTGCACTTTGTTTGATAGTCGAGGTTGTTACTAAGTTGTTGTGATTTTGGTTGCCGAGGTTTTTGTAGACGAGACTCTTTTACTTAAGTCCATTTGAACCTCGTCGACAAGTTTACCTTTTTAATCTCGTCTATATTGTTGATTAATAGTTTCTATCTCTTAACCGTCTCTCTCTCCACTTTTTCGACCCCCCTTTATTAATTGATCCCCTCCCCTATTTATACTAGTTCGTAAGAAACCTTAGTGCGATGAACAGTGACTCGACAGGTGTCACCACCTGGTCGAGAGGGGCATGCAGGTAATGGGCCTTGACTATTTTGGGCCTAACTCTTGTTGACCTTATGAGGGTTGCTAAACCCAGGCCCAACAATAATGTATAACATGATCATAGATGACGAACGTGATATCAACACACCTATATGAGATGCAAGATTAGCACCCGAGCCAACTGTAGAAATGGCAATAAAAGAAAATGCTCGATTTCAACAATCTCTATCTCGTAATTTGGTGATAAAAATAAAGAGACTCATCTATCACTTTGAAATGCATTGATCGAGCATATATGGCAGCATTATGGTAATAATGCTAAATAATAATACATTTGAATTTTATTTATGATGTTATGTTTTTTATAATAATTATGTAATTTATATTATAATGTAATGTCCTATTAATAAATATCACATGTAATAATTAAATGATGAATTATGTTAATTTATAAAATTGTATTTTTTTTAATCGTTAACAAAAGTATGTGAAATATGCAAAATATAAACTTTTGAAACTTCAAATTTGAAATGTTTCATTTGGAGGAAAACACATTACAGTTCAAATTTGAAGTGTGAGATACTTTAAATTTGAAATGTCCCTTTGAAGATTCTCTTACGAAGTTTTTCCGTAGATCCCGCTAGATCTGGCGAACAAACAAAGAAGCACATGCATGCATGTTCCCAGAAAGGCAAATCGTCATCCAAGCAGACCAGCAACATAGTCTAGTAACCGAGATTGAGGAAGCAGACGTCAACCGATGTCCATTCGTCGTGATAGTCAAGTGGCTCCTCACGTCAGTGTTAATTTTGTTTTTCATGAACGAACGAACTACATTGAGGTCGAATGTCATTTTGCTCGAGATTTAATTACCAATGGAACGATCAAAGCTACTCACGTCTCTATGCATCATCAACTAGCTGACATCCTCACCAAAGTTTTAGGTCGAAAGGAGTTCGATTCTTTTCTCGACAAGTTGGACATTCAAGACTTCTATGCTCCAATTTGAGGGAGAGTATTAGGTTTTTCTTGATAATTGTCAAATAAGAAACTGTATATTTAGCATTTTGTATCTTTCATTTGTCGAAAACTTCTTTTTGTATATATAAAAAAACCTTAGGGTATGTAAATAAATTGGATTGGTCTTTGCATATCTTGTCAGAAGTTATTTTGAAAACACGAATCCTCTCAACAGTTTCATCACAAATTTATATGTCCATAGAATTAGTCGAGTTTATTCACACCTACATTCTTACCTCTAATTTATACTAGCTTACAGTGAAATAATGATAATTATCTGTACAGCTTACAATCACACGTATAAATGTATTTGAGTATAAACATTTAAAAGGAAAAAAAGAACAACTTGAGTAATCCAGAAAAATACAGATTGGAAGAAATTATTCCCTGATAATAATACAACATTTCCGCTTTTTCCTTTTCACCTGCTAAAATTTATTTAAATAAATAAAATTTATACATATACAATAATAATTTAAATAAAGAAAACTCTAATCCGCACGACAGAAAAAGTTGTATGATTGCATAATGATTAGCGCATTAGATCTTTACTACTTTCAAAAAGGCTTCAAACGTTAAATATAAATTAATTTTTATGTATTGGAAGCTTGATCATTGAGCACTTAACCAACAAAATACAATCAAAATTTTCTCTCCATTAAGACATTCCTCGTTACGGCTTATGCATATTATATTACTAATCTTTATCTTTAAATACATTAAGATTGTATTAAAATACGATGATCAATCAAATATAATCTGATGACCACCGTTGTTTGCAGGTTCTTACGTAATATTAACTCAAGAAAAATTTATCTACACTACCATATATATGCTATACTATTTATCCCATATACCATAATGTTCAAACATTATGGTCAATACCATAATGACCATGCGAAGAAGACGAATCTGCCCCTCGACTCAACTTCTCACTCACCAATTCTCGCGTATCTCGAGAACCGCACAATTTAAAATTTTTAAAAATAAAAATCAAACCGTCTCAAT
This sequence comes from Iberis pinnata, assembly GCA_900406425.1. Lineage (NCBI taxonomy): Eukaryota > Viridiplantae > Streptophyta > Magnoliopsida > Brassicales > Brassicaceae > Iberis > Iberis pinnata. The sequence goes on from OVBE01012044.1 coordinate 3,235, forward strand.
TGTCAAATCAAATCTTTTCAGATATTATGGCATATTCATTTTCTCTCCTCTTTCATTTCGAATTCCCTATTTTCGTTCTTTTCCATCTCTCTCTTTCTCTTAGTTCCATCTTCTTCTCTGTTTTCTTGCTCTGAAACACAAAAATGGCTGCTTCGAGTAGTTGTAGGAAATCATTAAGAAACAAGGCTCCTAAACCGCATGCAAGTGAAAAAGACCTCGAGGAGCCTGTGAAGGAGGATTTTGTCTTTCATCCATCAAAACTCCCTGCAAAACTACTCCCTGCAAGACTGTACGCCACCAACCGCTATCCTCCAAGTGGCCGTATAAACTCCTATTCGAAGCCGGAGTTTCTCTTAGATCTTGTTGAGGCGTTGAAAGGAACCCCTGATTTGGAGTATTTAAAAGCTTCCTGTTTTGGCCGACTATTTGAGATACAGTGTAAAAATCCTCTTTATCCGGGAAACTCGTCCAACAAATGTTGTGCAGATCGTTGGTTACATCAAGGAAAAATGAGATATGGTTTGTGGTTCGGGGGTTTCCGTTTAGGTTTTCACTTTGTGAGTTCGGGATTGTAACTGGACTGCCATGCAACCATTATCATAGTCCCCAAGAGATAAAAAATTACAAACTCCAAGCGACCCCAAAAAACCCTACTGGAACGTTCTTTTCCCCAGAGAGGACGAGGATATGCTAATAAAAGATGTCGTGGACATCTTGAAATAGGACGCTGAGTTGCCTCGGTGGGACAAAATGTCATCTTGGCGTAGGGGTAGGCTAGCCTTAATCGTCATAGTTGAAGGTATCCTAATATGCAGCAAACAGCCGGTTAGGACGAGTTCTTCGATTATAGAGATGGTAAAAGATCTGGACTCGTTTGAGTCATACCCATGGGGACGTGAGTCCTTCTCCCTTACCATTAGGATGGTGAATTTGGGTGAAAAGTGCAAGTCCATTAAGATTTTGGAAGACAAGTTTAACCAATCTCACACGGCCACTCACGGTTTCACTCTGGCTTTCCAGCTTTTCTTCTTCAAGGTGATACATGGCCTTGAGAGATTCCTACCGGATCCAGATGATCATAGTACTTTCACGGATGAATCTGTTCAAAGCTTATCAGCCTTGAAACTGTTTCACAATTCCAAGATCATGGAGGTGGAATATATGGACGATGTAAGTTTTTGGAGTTTTGCGCTTCAATTTTTATCATGGTTTTCTCTTTTAAATATTCTGTGTTTTGTATTTTTGTTGTTTTGCAGCTTGTTGTGAAGACGTACTTGGACGACGAGGGACAAACAATGGACAAGGACGTTAATGAGTGGGATGACGAGATGGTGGACAAGTCGATAGAATACATGGAACTTCTTATCGGATATTAATTCCAGTTTTCTAAGGATATGTGGTTAGGGGGTTACTCAAAGTGGCCTATGATATGTACCGAGAACAAGCCGAAGAGTAAAGACAAAAAGTCCAAGGAAAAGGGCAAAAGAAAGCATGGGCAGGACGAAGTTGGAGCTCAAGATCCAAATACAGTTGACATCGAATAAGTTTTTAAGCATATGGAAGCAATGAATGCATCTCGCGACGCCGAGATGAAGAATTTTATCGAGAACATGAGGAAAAGCATGATGGACGAGATGATGGACAACATCATAAGCCAACTACGTCAATCTGGAATGATTCGTAGCAGAACAAAACGTCTCTCAGTTTCACAGTCGTTGTCACATGGTACCAATTCTGGCAAGAACATATCGCATAAGAGTAGCTCACCTAACGAAATGGGAATCACAGGTGGGGATCTCCTCAATCCTTCTTAGAGTGTTGGGAAAATAGTCCAAGAGATCGAGAAAGCACATGGGACGGCGGTGATGACAGAGCAACAAGAAGTAAGAGAGTTGTCCACAGAACAGGTATATAAACTATATGCATTAAACATGCAGACAGACATATGATCAACAATGACCACTGAGAAAATGTTTTTTATATGTTGCAGTTGACCACTGTTAAAGAAACCATAGGCAGAGTTGATACAGATCAGGTCCAAATGAGGGGACCAGATGTTGGTGGACAACATGGGTCCAATCGAGAATTGGTCACATAGATGGTAACAATAAGTCTTGAAAAAGGAATATAACCATAAAAATTAAGAAACTTAAATGGTCCATGTGTCATGAGACAAATCAGGTGGGAGTTGAAGGTGGAGGCGATAAAGATCATGTTACAGAGCAGGGAGGACTAGATGGCAATGGACAGTCCTGTGAGAATTCATTTAGAGTAATTGTTACAGAGAAGGTAAGAACAATCCATGAGATTGACAATTCACCACAAAATATGTAAAAACTAACATGTGTTTCATGTGGTAGGAGACATCGCAGATGGAAGGGGGAGGTATAGCTGAGAAGGAAAATGTCCAGATTGGTGGACCAAGTGGTAGTGGAAATAACGGAGAGAACACAGTAAAGGAGTTGGTGATAGAGAAGGTAAAAGAGGTGATGCTTGAGGACACGGAGGTACGAAGGATAAGTCGAGGACATAGGTAGCCGTTGAGACAAAAGAGACGAGTATGGTTCATGTGCGCTATTCACAGCCTATGGATGTAGATCCACGTTTGAAGGAACCACCTAGCACCAGGTGGCCTGTATATGCATTTCTGGTATTCAAAATGACGTTGTCTAAATGTTTTCAAATATTTACATATTTCAGGTTTTCTTAGATTAAGATTATAGTAAATGAATTTTTTTGCTTTGATTAGTAGGACGTTGATTATGGGAGCGACGTTAGTGGTGCCCCATCCCCTGGCTCGAAACCAGATTTCAGTCATGAGTATGAATGTTACCTAGACGTTACACCTCCAAAGCCGCAACACTGTGAAGAGGCGGACGCCGTGGACGTGGTATGTATGCTTGTTTTCCGTCCCCCACAATCTGAGTACATTCATCACCTATATCTATTAACTATTTTTGTCCTATGAATCCAGGCCACGCCCATAAATCCTGTTGCAGACGTCCATGGTAGTCCAACAATTTTTTTGGTACAATGCAATTTCCAACTAACTTTTTTTTGTCTATCGAACATTTTCCCTGACTTTTTCAATCTCATCAGGGTGATGATTCAAATGAATCGGGGGACACACTCATGGACGAAGCTGGTGGCGATGATGGTGGGGATGATTCGAGTGGACCTGGAGAGCATTTGATCGAGAAAGTAGATACGGATATTATGACACCTGCTCAGATAAAACTTTATGGGAAGAAGCCAGTTGGGGGACAAGAAAGACCTACCAGAAGGCTCAAAAAACGTCCCAATAGGTATCGTCTATCACCAATCCCAATATTGGTGGTCCCGCCCCATCATGTCCATTTATCTTTTGATAAAGTCAATGTATCATTAAAGAAGAAATTCATGGAGGAATTAAAAGCGTACAAGGCCAAGTAAGTATTATATTTGTATTCAAATGTAAAGAACCAAGTTACTTTCAATTGACGACTTCAACTAATAATGTCCATGTCCACGTGCAGGTCGTACAATATTGATGGACACCCTGCTCCTCGTTCCCTTTTCCGGGACATAGCCACACCGCAAAAGTGGATCGATACACCCGTCAGTATACATTATTTGCATTTAGTTTATATTTTAAAATATGAATTAACATCTTCAATTGTTTGTGTAATATAGCACGTTGAAGCACTACTTAGTCTCATTTCGCGAAAACTTGGAGATAAATTAGTTGAGGATAGATCTGCCATAGTTAATAGCTGGTTCATCCGGTTTCTGGTTGACGAATATGGTCAATACATGAGTAAAAAAATAGACAACACATGGAAATGGAGCAGCACCATCAAGAATTTCGTCAATGGACTAGTCCCAAACCGATTTACGAAACAACCTTGGTATTCCCACATTGATACTATTTACGCCACTATGAATTGGGGAAAAAAGCACTGGGTTGCACTTGTGATCGACTTGAAGGAAGGGCAGATTGACATCCTAGATTCGTTCCATGCTGGTTTCACGAAGGAGCAGGTGGACGAGATCATGTATCCCGTGGACGAGATCCTAGCTTTTTTTGTCAAGACACTTATGAACACAGAACCACCTATAATATGTGTCCCTGGTTTCTTTCAGCACTGTGGACTCCCAGACGCCCCCCAAAATGAACGATCTGGGGATTGTGGTCCTATGGCAGTGAAGTTCATTGAGCTTCATGCGCAGAAGATTGACTTCAAGGGAATCACAGAGGAAACGGTGGACAACATGCGAACTCGGTATGCAATCGAGTTGTATGAGGAATTCATTCACCCAGTCATCTAGTTGCTCAGTTGAAGTGTATCGTTAACTTTGCCCGAAAACAATAAAAAAACTGGTCTATGTTTGTAAGCTTTTTTTTTGTTATGAACAATGTGTATGGTAGATGGTTTTTCAGTGCAATGTAATATATTTTGGGTCCTCATATCACTCTCACTCAATTGGCCATAAAATTATTTAAGAGAAATATGGCACATACCAATTACGGAAAATGGTCCACCAGACTTATGTCTGTCGTACTTGTTTCAACTCAAGTTACAATTTTCTTGAACTTATGTTGTAGCATCATAATAGATTCAATTCAGTAACCAAGCTAACATAAGGATGTTTAAATTTTTCAGTTTCATATTCAACTTAAGTTAGAATTTCAAACGAATACAAAATCCAAAAGCATCATAAGCACTTCACAAAACATGGCTTCAAATAAGTTACCAAGCATCTTAATTGCTTGGTAACTGTTTTGAAGCCAACAAAAGTTAGAATTACAATCGACTACAAAAACCAAAAGCATCATAAGTACTTCACAAAACATGGCTTCAAATAAGTTACCAAGCATCTTAATTGCTTCATTTCAGTTGTTTTGAAGCCAACAAAAGGATGTTACAAACTATTGCTTCTCCTTGCTTATCCCTAAAAATACACATCTAGACGGGATTTTTGCAATTGGCCCTATTCTGTCCATACATGTTTCATGTCGAACATTTTCGCTTCAATTTTGGTGTACCCTACAAAATCTACGTCAGTGGACAGCAATGGCAGATACTTAAAAAAATGGTACAAAATAACATACATGGTGTTCTCCCCGCGAAGGAATTGTATGGTCCTTGGTCTTCTCGATCCTCTCTTTGTCTTTGGAGGGTTGAGAGTCTCTTCTTCCACCATAATATATGTGTCCCTTTCTTTTGCAGGTGGAAGAATTGTTTCTGTCCACATATTTTCCCATGTTGTTACGGAATAACACTCCCCCACGAGTATGTAGATGTCAACCTTCTTTAATCCTACACATGCAAGAGCATGACTACACGGGACCAACAACACATCAAAGACCCTACAAGTGCACGTTTTATTTCTGTAAGTCAACTGTGAAGACGCACCCGTTACTGTAGTTAACTTGAAAAATCCAGTCCGTTGCTGCAAGCACGACATAATCTGTAGCAGATTTTAGATGTTTTATTAAGAGGTCTTCAATTTGTGGTGTCCAGCGGGTGGACGTTTCCTTGGATTTCTCTCTTCTTGTGAAAAACCATTTCATTAGCATTGTGCGGATGGCTTCCACCATGATGGCAATAGGCAACCCTAGCGATTCTTGAAACACAACACTCAAGGATTCTGAGATGTTGCTACTCATAAGGTTGTAACGCATATCCGGAAAATATGCTAGTGTCCAATGCGGCAAGCCGATGTCCACCAAACACTTGGCATAATTCTTGTTTCGTTGTTTGATCTCCTCGAACCAGTATCTAAAATCACCCACCGTGTACGCCCTTGCCACATTTGATACCATGCTTGCAAGCCCCTCACATTTGAACCTACGCTTTACGTTCCGAAATAGGTGCCCGTGGATATACTTTCTGTAGACCAGAATATATTGCCTGATGCCTGTCGGAGACTAATACAAGATCCTCATTTTCCTCAACGAACCTTGATAACTGTGTGAAAAACCAGGTCCACCCGGCTGTGTTCTCACCATCTATTACCCCAAAACCCAAAGGGAATAACTGGTGGTTTCCATCTTGTCCACTGGCTACTACTAAACAACTTTGATACTTTCCTTTTATTTGGGTTCCATCGATCATCACAACCTTACGTAGGTACTTGAAACCTGCTACAGAAGCTCCCATAGCAAAAAATAGATATTTGAATAACATGTTGCCACCTGCCGACTCCACAGACTTAACTGCGGTTATTGTCCCTAGATTGGTTGTGTTCAACAATCTCAAATACGTGGACAAGTAATTGTAGCTGTCCTCCTCGTTCCCCCTTGACTTTTTCATTGCAATATCTTTTTTTTTCCAAGCTTTCATATACGAAATGGTCACGTGCAACTCAGATAACACTATAGCAGAGACCTCATAAGCTCTTGGTCCTTTCTGTCCATGAGCATATTTTCTTTTTATTAGTTCCCCTAGAATTTCGACTGTTGCTTTTTTTTTTTTTTACTGCAATGGGATCTTGGTTCCACATCAAATTTTTGTTTCAAATTTTCCGTATTGATTTCCATGTTTTCCGAGTCATGGTGCCTCGTTGCATATATCCTCGAATCGCAATTCTCATCCTCGCATACCACAATAATCCTTGACTTGTCAGAACTTCTCACCTTGAAGGTGAATAACCTCTTAACCGAGTACACAAATATAGCCTTATGCAGTTTGGCTTTGTTCTTGAAAACTAATCCTACATATATTGCATCTTCCCCCTTTTTCAAATTCATGTTTTCTATGTCGCTTCTAATTAGCTTCACATTGTCTTTGAAAGGGGCTGGATCGAGTACGAAAATAGGGATATCCATTGGAAGGGACGCGTCAAAGTTATCAGATTCTTGTCTTTGATGACCATCATATTGTCCACTCACTGGTTCTCCATCTTCATCATCCCTATTAAACACCACTAGCTCCTATTCACCACATTCACGGTTGCCTTCTTCAACAACTGGGAGGCTTGCCTCGTCTACGACCAAAGCATCTGGTCCACCTCCAATCTGATTTGTGTCAACCGGATCACTCACATGTATAGACGATTCCCCCATTTCTAAAACATTTCTTTTTCTTCCAACTGTGTCTTGTCCACTGGATTCACGGTTGCCTTCTTCAACAACTGGGAGGCTTGCCTCATCTACGACCAAAGCATCTGGTCCACCTCCTCTCTGATTTGTATCAACCGAATCACTCACATGTCTAGAAGATTCCCCCATTTCTAACATATTTCTTTGTCTTCCAACTTTCTCAACTGACCTCAACAGTTCTAGAAGCCCACCACTCAATAACTTTTCCCCATCATTATCATCCATACGCTTAAATGAGTAAGGATCCCAATCTGGTGGGTACTCGCTATCAATCAAGCCTGTCATGTAGTCGTAATCATAACTACGACACTCATCTTCACCACTACATTCACCAGTTCCATGGTCGTCTACGTTTTCACTACTCGCAGCCCGGATCGATAGTTTCTGCTTTTTAACCAGTTGTCCATCCCGATCTATTTTGTCCCTATGGACCTGTTCAAGTATACTAACTTCATTTAGGAATTTGTTGTCTTCGTATATATGGTCACCTTCATCCATTAACCCTATTTGCTCCTCATGATCAACTGGGGTTGTTAATTCTGGGATAGTAATTGTACATGTATCCTCTCCGAGTTTTATGTCCAGGAACATATTTAGTCCACCATCATCTTGTTTCCTCATTATGAACATTTCAAGGCTATCATCCGAGTCGACTGTAATGGGTGGCATCTTAGCCTGCATAAAGACTGAACTCGGACCCTCGCTCCACAATGTCAACAACAGTGTTTCCGATTTCGTCTCAAATGCAGCTTCGACTTTTCTGGAGAAACACACGAAGCTGTCCGTTGCACTCAATGCCACACATTTTGTATACCTTTTTCTTGATACACATAAATGCCATATTCCACTTTCATTGCACTCCCATTCCCCGAAAATAATCAACACATGTCCATCCATATCCGGCCAACAACCTCACTCTACACACAAAACAATAAAATAGTTACCATCGTCAATGATTGTTTAACAGTTTAATCATTAAGAAAATAGAAACATTAACAACCAGAAAAATTTGGAGTAAATGCAAACACCTACCAACAAAATTCTTGATCTTTACCCGAAACTCGTCCACCGGCGTCGTAGAGATTAGCATTCATGAAGTAATGAGTTACTTCTATTATCCACTAGATTAAACAGTAAATACCATTTATTAGTCATTAATGCACGTCAAATCAAGCTCCCCATACCACAACTCGCTTTTTTTTTTGGCGCCAAAAATTCTTCAGGTTGACCGAAGCCACGCTGGTCATTTTCCACCTGCTACCGTGCCACCCATTTATGGCATTTACGGAAACATTCCCGACGTATGGCATATACAGAAACATTCGCAGCCAATTATGGCCGTTTTAAAATTTTCCCTTAACTTAATATTAGTCTATTAGTCTATGTGTCCACTGTTCTTTTATAAGCTTTCGAAAATTATCATCTGTATCCTCAAACCACAATTGTTTTATTTCTGTCTTATTGCCTGTTGATATATTAATAATCATATTAACTAGTTAAGTTTTCTTAACACTCTCTTTCTTAATTCTTAATACTAGTGCTTTGTATTTTCTAGAAATAAAACAAGTTGGTTCAATAACTCAAGTTCTATTAAAAAGAGATGTGGTATTAGTATAGTGAATGATCATATTTAAATCCAGGATGGAAGATATGACAATCACTAAAATCATTTTCTCTTCCTTTTTAAATTTTCTATTTACTTAAATATATATATATATATATATATATATATATATATGAATCAGTTTGTTAAATATTTAGTCTATATGAAAATTTCATTTGATAATAAGGTTTTATATATTATCATTGATTTCAAGATTTCTTTGATTTTCCTTTTTTTATCATATTAGGGTCACCATTTATGAATTGGTTATGCCAAAACAAAAAGAAGAGAGACGAAGCCAAAACGAAGCATGAACTAAAAGTATATACTTTTGATCATCTTTGGATTTCTTGTTATGTTGAGAAAGTTGTAGTAAGATTACAAAAACAATAGAATAAAAGCAAGCAATGAGCTTTTATATGAATTTAACAATAACAACAAAAACAACCGAAAAAGTGCGTTTGGGGTCCAAATCTAACAAAAGGGAAAACTAGCTAGTTCATTGTGGAGTTTAGCCTGGTTTCTCCACTCATGTCTTTTTGGCATTTTCCATGACCTTTATATATAAGCTCTACTTACATGCATATATGTAAATATATTCCCACAACTTTAGAATCGTCATAACAATTAATTCACCACAAGAAGAACGGTGCTCTACATAAAAACACTAAAAAAGCGAACAACTTTACAATGACCAACCATAACTAAAATCATAATGAAATAACACTAAACCGAACAACTATTTTCCTACATTATCATATTCAGTTAGTACTAACTAAAGCATACAGTAGTTTACTACCGATCATCCGTATAATTCTATAGTTAACATTCTAGTCTCTTGCACCTAAATCTTGCATATTATCAAACTCATGCTCTAACAAAATAGTTAAAATGATATAAAACAAAGACAGAAGTTACAACCTTATTTCCAGTCACACACTATCGTCGTACTCACCAACCAACCACTTTGAACCATACTCCATAGCCCAAACCAGTCCGGCAGGTTAACCAAATGGGCAGTCGAGCTCAACGAATACAACGTGGAGTACCGAACTCGTCCATGTTCCAAATCTCAGGTCCTTGCAGGTTTCATAGCCGAGATCCCACCCGGAGGAGATAGCACGACTCCACCAAGAACATGGAATCTTTACGTCGACGGTTCCAAGTGAAAGCAAGGGTCAGGTGCAGGTGTCCGAGTCGAATCACCTACCGGAGAGGTCCTCGAACAAGCTTTCAAGTTCAAGTTCGAAGCATCTAACAACGAAGCAGAATACGAGGCACTACTAGCTGGATTACAACTCGCCAAGAACCTCGGCGCCCAGGGAATACACACTTTCTGCGACTCTCAGCTCGTTACCAATCAATTCAGTGGCGAGTACGCTGCAAAAAATGATCGAATGCTACAATACCACTAGATGGTACATGAGAAAGCAGGCGAGTTCGACAACTTTGAGCTCACCAAAATTCCAAGAAACGAGAATCAGCTCGCCGACTCCTTGGCCAACATGGCATCCACCAACGGAGTCACCTTGAAGCGAACTATCCCTATGGAGTACATAACCTCACCAAACATCACTAGCATGATGGCCAACGCCAACGACGAACTCATCTCCTTTAATAAGGAACAAGGTGAGCATGACAAACCCGACTGGCGCACCGAGATAGCAGACTATATCCTTACAGGAAAAGAATCAGAAGACAAATGGGCAGCGCGGTTGATAACACTAGAATTTTAGGATTTTTACATAACATTTCTTGTTATTTTCTAG
>OVBE01012045.1:0-13690 GCA_900406425.1 Iberis pinnata
AAATATAAATACAAAACGAAAAAAAAATCTTGTCAAAATACGGGTTTCCACAACCCACCTCTGCTGTCATGACTTACTACACTGTAGTTTCTCCGCAACCAGCTACATCCTGCCAATACTCTTCACAAATCCACGACGGCGAGAATTTTCAACCTTATAACAATACAAACAAGATTCTCTTACAATAACCGACCTTGAGAACAAGGAAAAAACAATAGAAGCTCACCCAACCACCAACATGAGTGACTAGCGTTTACAAAAATCATGGGACTACAAAAGCCTGCATCACCAAGAGTCCACGAAAAAACCACTTCCGCCTCAATATTTATCATTCTAGTTGAAACGTATGCAAACAAGATTACGATAGCTATGGCACTTTTTAAATCCAACCAAATTGAAAAAACCATCCAATATATATAAAAAAAGATTTAGGTCCAAACAAGAGAAAGAAAAATAGCAATTTCGGGTAAAGCCTCCCAAGGCAACCATGTTCAAAGAAAAAACAACAAAAAAGAAAGACTAGGAAGAAAGGAGAACAGAGACCATTTGTGTTTACTTCATTTCATCTTTGTTTCCTTCACCATCCTTGGGGGCTTCCTCATTTGTCTCAGTCATAGCCACCCCAATGCGAACAGTAACCTCCACAACCTTGTCCAATTCTCCTTTCGCATTCACCTCGACCTCCTCATCCTGAACACCATCCATAACCTCCCCGGCTAGGATCTTATCCTTCTCAGCTTCAATGGCAGCTTCCTATACTGGATCAAGGATAGGAAAATTAGTACTATACGGATTAAAAATTGCAATAGAACTTGACTTAGGAGATTCACCAGGGCTATCACTTGACTCATATGGAGACATAGTCGCAACCCAATCCTTCTCTATGTTAAGTTCTTTGAATTCGAGTTGCTTCAATTCCTCGGCAGAAACCACTTGATACGCCTCCAACTCGGCCTTTTCATATTCAAGCGTAGATTGCCCNCCCCCCCCCCCCCCCCGAAGCATGCTGTCGATCAATTCTAAGTTCCCTTTTATCCGCTCAACCTGCTTCAACTTCTCTTTGTACACCCTTTCGTTCACCACCTTATCCTTAACCTAGTCCATTCTAATAGCGAAATTATCAACCAGAACTCTTTCCTTTTCTTCCACCTTCTCTACCATCGTCTTTTTCATACTCTCGCGAACCTCACTTAGCTTGGCCGCAATACTCTTAGCTTTTCCTCCAACATCTTCTTCACTTTTTCATGAAGAGCAGTGTCTTCACTCATCCTCAACATGTCTCTTCTCCTCAATTCCTCGTGTTCAACAACCTCAGCCTTCAGCTTATCGTTCTCTTCGATGAGTGCCTCAACCCTATCCACGACGAATTTAAGCTCAACAAGGCCGTTCTCAGCACGAGCAGTGCTTTCTGCGACCAACTCCATACCTAAATGCCTCTTTTTCCTCTGGAGCTCATCATCTAGAACCCTAACCAGACAGTTTGCCAGATTTTCAGTCTACAATGAAAAAAATTACCCCTTACCCTAGCCGCCCAATTTTAGTACAACGAACATGATAAACCAATATTTGGAATCATATGTTCCCTCTGGACAATGTGTGTCCTATGATCATACACCTTACGACCCCCAGACAAAGTTTGGACATGAGATCAGTACAGAGATCCCCATCTTCAACTGTGGGAGATTTTTGCAATAAGGTCAAACAAAAAGAAAAGCCTCCAAAATCATGTGCCCCAACTGGTGGGACTCCTGAGTATGAGGTTTCTTCTCCACTGGGGTATCTTTATGACAAACACTCCAATGAACAGGAGGCAGGCGTACAAAAATTTTGCTAGAACTAGCGGTCTTATCTCGACGAGCATCACCTCATGATGAGTCAGAGACCTCGGTAATGTCTACGTCTGCGGACACATGCTCCTGAGGCATTTGGATATCATGCATCGCCCCGGGGTCCCCTGAGCAAAAGGCACTCTTGATGTTTTTTCTTTTACAAGTTTCACGATACGACTTTTGATCCCTCATGGTATTGGTAACAGAAGGACGAAGAAATGGAGTACTTACAAGAGGGTAATGCAATAGAATCATGTCAAGCTTGAGTACGAATATAAAGCCTAACTCAGCCACTTACTTGAGAAAGATTCAGAAAGCGGAGCCAATGGAAGCCAACTGCGAGAAACCTCCCCGTTATATGTGCTTTAGTTTTTTAACTTGTTGTTCTCAAAAAGATCAAGGTCGCTCAGATACTCCAAAGAAGGATCCTCAATGCTAGTCAAATGCGGGGATAAAGGGCGCAAAATGAACAATCAGTCGACAATTCGGGTCAAGACATCTACGAAATAAAAACCAAGGTATAAAGGAAATGTCGGATTCTTCACATTTATCTCTCAAGGCCATCCAATTTGCAAATTCGTAGGGCCCTTAGTTCCAAAGTAAACCCCTGGTTGGGTTTATTCGTCAGATACCAAAGTCTGCCTTTTGGACCCCACTTCACATGATTTATTTCTTCAAGCATGTCGCATCCCAATTCAAATCCGTTCTCCCGGGCTAAGATCATTAAAAATCATATAGTGGACTCCCTTCAGCTGAAATTGGCTCAGTTCCATTCAACGACGACTCAAATAACGAACTAGTATTTTCGGAATCGGAAATCAAGCCCACATGTCCTAAAGAAGACTTCATAGATTGTTATGAATCCATGAGGAGGGGAGTCTGAATATTGGTTTGACTGCGGGATCAGGTATCGAATATCTGCTGGAAAATCATAAAACTCCCTCCGTCGTAGACAGGGTGGCAGAAAAAGACATAATTTTCGGAGCTATAACGGCCCTGGACCTCCTACCCAAGACCGCAGGAATCCTAAAGCTGGTACCAACCACAACGCGTGATGAAGAGCTCTTGCTTCGAGAGCGAAGAATGAGATGACTAACCATAGTTAATGGAGAAAATCTAAAAAGAAATGGATTGGGAAGGAAAGATAAGCAAAACTAAAGAAGATCGGGAGGAGTTCAGAGGAAGAGGAGACAATACCAGAGAAAGAAAAACGCAAACCCTAGCGAGAATTAAAAGAAATAAAATCCAAAGTATCTTTTACCTTATCACGTCGAAGAGAGAGAGAGAAGCAGTGGTTGGCATTAGAGTGGGGAGTGGCGGTTCTAAAGAATTGAAGGAAGAGAAAGGTAATGATAACTACCTTGGAAATAATTAACTGTTTTTGTAGGTGTAATCAAACCTAGTAGCTCCTAATTTTGAATTTCAAAACTAAAAGAGAGATTTACATGCAACAAGAAATATACTCAAGACTGTTGGGATTTCCAGTAACAGTATGAGATTAATTCAAAGCAAAATATACTCAAGGTAACTAAATATAATCAAGAAAAGATTGATATGAATCTTAATAATCGGCTCGATACATGCATTGGATACGCCTCGAAGGACCTTATCCTCTCTACGATAATTTTCAAATCGAAACTATACATGTTTCTGTTGATAATTAAGCTAATCCAAGGTCTTTTAGCTTGAAATCCTACTGAGGATCCATCACCTGAGTACTTGAAGGTCAACCAACTCGCCATACTCATTGGAAAACCTGGAGGCTAATCTGTTGGTGTCGAAATTCCCTCAGCAAGATTTCATTTTATTCGTAAAGAAACAACTCAGAGTGTTAGGTATAAAATAACCTCAGAGGGGCTCACTAAGGAGATAATCTACCTGGGTACATTTAAGGAGTGACTAAGCACCTCATGACAACTGAAAGACAGTCCAAACAGGGAAATACCAAGTTTCAACCGCTCTAAAACTCATGGGATACGCCGAGCGTGGGACCATGAGAAGTTAAACCGAGCAAGAATATCGGAACAAGAGCCTGAAGTATCCAGAAGCCTCAGCAGGAATCATACAGAACCTAAATAGAATAAATAGGAGAATAAAAAGAAGAACAAGGGACTTTTGGATCTTTTTACTAATCATTGTAAGCGAGCTCAGCTTGAGAGCATTTTTAATCATTAATTCAAATATCAATTCTATATCTGTTTGTGTTCAGTCCTTATTATGACAAAAATCAACGAACTCCTCACAAAAATATCTTATACATTTACTTTGCGAATTCTAACATCCATAACAACCTATGATCTTTTTTTTTTTTTTGAACAAAAAATAAAATATCATAAAAATATTAAGTAGTTACTTTTAGTGTTATAATCTTATTTTTCATGTTTTAAATTTTGCCAAAAAATATCCAAATCTTAAATTAAGGCTGAAAAAACTCAAATTACAAATTAGCCAAATAAATCACAATTTTTGCTGAGTAAGCATTTGAGTCTCATAAACAGTTTTGTTGAGATCATAAAGGCTTAAATTTGAGATTTAATTGACTATGTCTTAAAAGTTTGTGTTCTAAATGGTTTTTAAAAAAAGTTAAAGATCTATTTCTTTTTTCAGTGCAGTTACTGCGGTACACAATATATGTAACATTAATCAGTGCAGTCAGTACCTATGATTTATTTAGAAAATTTATTGAATGAAACATTAAGCCATTCATCCGCATCTGTCTAAAGATTCTTGCTGGCTTAGAGTCTTTTGAGGCTTGATTCATTTATCCTTTAAACTGGTTTTCCTCCTTATTTTGGTGCTAATAAGTAATAAGGCTGTTCATTTTAGATTTGAAGCCAGAACTGGCTTAGAGTCTAATTATTTTACTATACATTTAAACGAGACCTGGGTTAGAGTCAGATTTTATTACGAACTTTGGTTTAAGGTCGGTTAGATTTAACTAGAGTTTCGATCATAACTTAAACATGGAGAATCATCACCAATCACATTGGAGCTCGTTCGAAACCTCATCAGGCACACAGTTGACCGCAGAAAACTTGTTAAAACTAAATGCGATGTAATAAAAGTTAGAACTCAGGCTCAGGACACAACAGAGAATATCCAGTTCCACACTAAAACTTTATTCTATCATGAACCAATAAACTAGTCTACTTTGACAATAAGAAAAAAAAAAGGGGAAACTAGTCTTCAACTTAAGAGTAGAGCCATTGTTTCTCCAGTCTCAGACAATATAATAATAGCAAACAAGCAAGATAAGGGGGGGGGGGGGGGGGGGGGGGGAANATAGTCAAGGAAGCTTTCCTGATCGGAAAACAGTAAACTTTGTCATGTCCGAATCCGCAAACTCAATTTTGTTAACTGTAAGAAACTCTTCGATCATCATCTTGACATTTTCTGGTTCCTCTGTTTCACATTCGATCTCATAGCAATTCCCAAAAGCATACTTAGTTTCATCAACTTCAAGTTTCACGCCTTTCCACTCATAAACAGATCTAACATTCTCAAATCCACCCAAACAAACAAACCCTAGAAAGTCTTTAAATCCATATTCTTCTTTAACCCTTTCCAAAACCCTAGATCTAACATCTGAGAGCTTAGACGGTGAATCCACACATTCTTTGGCTAATCCAGCCTCGATTTCCTCTTCATCTTCCTCCACTCTGCTGATTCCATTAAGCAGCGTTGGTTTCGCTTTCAGAGAGAGGATACAACGCGGCGGAACAGACACTTTAGCGTTTTGGAGGAAGCGAAGACGGAGGACGGCACGGCGGAGGGAGAGGTCGTTGTTTGGCGTGTCGAAGAAAAGGTTGCGTTGGTGGAGGGTTTTGAGGTGAAAGGGAGTGAGGAGAGTGGTGAGACGGAGATGAGCAGCGGCGGTTAAGAGTCGGAGCTTGACTTCGACTTCCATGGAGGGTTTTTTAAAGGCCGATTCGATCGGATTTGGAAGAAGGGTTTTTGTGTTTTGGGTCGATGAGGTTGATGAGGGAGGAAGAAGATGGGACGTTGGTGGTGGTGGTGGGTGGATCAGATTTGCGGGATTGTTCAAGCTCTTCGCGATCTTCGATTTTGAGTTGGATTTTTGTGGGTTTTCTTCTCAACATTTGGGGATTTTGAGAGAATGAAGCAGAGGAAGTCTGCCCTTTTTATTTGGGACCCGTTTTTGGGCTTTTAAGATTTTTTGAATTATCGATAGACCGGACTTGCTTTTTAATTATTAAGGTAGATTACTATTTTATGAAAAAATAATAATATTGGTGTGTTATTATATGTTTGAATATAGGAAAAATTGCATAAAAAACTTCCAGAATCTTATTTTGAAGTACTCTTAACTTTGATAAAATACCACTAACATTTTTAACTTCAAATTTTAATTTTTTTTTTTAAATCGCATAGAAAACTTTAAAAATGGCAGCCGCCTTTCATGCCGTTTTTTCCGCCGTTTTTTTTACGAAAAAGTTAACAGCATCGTTAATCTTTTTTTTTGCAAAAAATTCGTATTATTATTTAAAAATTATAAAAAAATTCGAAAATTTTTTAAAAATTCAAAAAGCCTAAAAAATAAAATAATTCATCAATTTAATTTTTAAAAACTAAAAATATTATAATAAAAATTTCAGAAAATTATAAAAATTTCAAAAAAATTATAAAAAATCATAAAATTTTAAAATTTTTTAAAAACTTCAAAAATCCTAAAAAATAAAATAATTCATCAATTTAATTTTTTTGATGAAATGTTAAATTGACTAAACCGAAGAATAGAGGTTATTTACAAAAGAATGTTTGGTCAAGTCAGAAACAATCTGTATATGGTTCCTAATGAGATTATCTTGGTGGCCTCGTTAAAACCCGATTCTAGAAAACCCTGTGGGATAAAACTAGAACCTGGAAAAAGAGTACACAGCAAGACAATCGGAACCATATACCCGAAAAGTAAGAGTAGCAGTAAAGTTGGAAAAATGTAGAAGAGCTCCGGAGAGCTGCAGTATGAGATAATGCGGCGCATCAGGGAGTGGTCGGATGAAGGGCATTCCAGCGAGAACAGAGCCCATAGTAGCGGGAGTGGGTCGGGTACTGCAGGCTGAGGATCCGCAGCCGAATAGTGTTGACAATAGTGCGCAGTAGGTGGGAGTGTGGCTGCCATGGATTGCCGTGGCATCGAGCGTTTCGTTCACGCCAGATGTAGTAAATGGCGGCTTGGAGACAAAGACGCAATAGCGCAGCATCGACAGGGGAGAAGGGACGGTGCAGAATGGTGGAGATTGTGCGTTGCCATTCAGGAGAGTGGTGGCGGTGTAGGAGACTGGAAGTGAGCTCAATCCACAGAGTGTAGGTATATGGACATGCAAAGTAAAGATGATCCCGTGACTCATCCGGTTCACCACAGAAAACACAGTGCTGCAATCTTCCCCAGGCGCGCATTCGACGACCTGTAGATAACCTGTCAAGAAATGCAAGCCAAGAGATAAAGGCGTAACGGGGAATAGATTGTTTGAACCAGACAACATATGACCAAGTTTTGATAGGGATTGAGTGACAAATCTGTTTCCAAGTGGTGGTGGAGTGGAAAAAGTCACGGTATTGGTCATTGCCATGAAACCATAGACAAACATCCGGGCCATATGCCGGGTTTGGGATTGGTAAGGCTGTGATCGTATTGTAGAGGGAAGCCAAGGAGAGGCGTCGAGAGTGCCTTAGACGCCAGGTTCCCGAGCGTGATACATCCGCGACGGTTGAATGTCGCGGTATACCGAGCTCCCGAATGCCGACATCACCTGCAAGTGCATACAACGAACCAAGAGGACACCAATTATTAAACCAAAAAGAGGTAGAGGACCCATTACCTAATCTTGTTTTAATAAAAGATGCGGCAAGAGGATGCAGTTTGAGCAACTTGCGCCAAATCCAGGAACTAGAGGCTGTAGTGGGAGAGATGTCCCAAAAAGTCGCCTGGCGGAGTAAGTATAATCGCGTCCAAGCTGTCCATAGGGAGGTTGAATTGGTATGTAGCCGCCAGATCAGAGAGAGCGAGAAAACCGTGGACGTATCTTCAAAACGCCTAATACCAAGACCACCCTGTGCTTTGGGAAAACAAACATCATTCCAACTTACCTTGGCAGAGGAGGAGGATATTGGTGAGCCAGACCACAAGAAATTGCTACATAAACTACTCAGCTGTTTTAAACAGCTTCTTGGCAAGCGGAACGCAGATTGCCAAAAATTGATGGTGCTAACAATAACAGACTGGATGAGCTGTAAGCGGCCTGCAAAAGATAAAAGTTTAGTAGACCAGGAATTGAGACGAGTACGAATGCGATCAACCAGAGGCTCGTAGTCTGTACGGCTGAGCCGTTTTTTCGTGAGGGGGAGACCGAGGTAACGGATAGGGAGGGCTTCCCGACGTAGCCTATATGTTGTGAGCGCCGTAAGTAATGCTGGTGATGGGTTCGCTGGAACGAACACAGAAGACTTGGTTAGATTCACACATAACCCGGAAGCGGCACCGAAAGTCTCGAGAACCTGTAAGACACCATGAAGAGAACCTGGGGAACCATAAAAAAAACCAAGATATCATCGGCAAAACGTAAATGCATTAGACCTAATCTATGGAATTGGGGATGATACCCAATACTACCCATGGACGCAGCAGCATCTACCAGTTTGGAGAGGACATCATTCGCTATAACATAAAGGTAAGGGGATAGAGCACAACCTTGGTGTAATCCGCTAGAGCTCGGGAAGTACCCCGCAGATTCGCCGTTGATAGATATAGAGAATGTTGCCGTGGACAAGCAAAGGCGAATCCAGTGAATAAAGATAAGGGGAAAGTGGAAAACCTGGAGAATGGTGAGGATGAAATCCCAATGGATGGAATCAAACGATTTGGAGATGTCAAGCTTAAGTGTACACCGCGGCGCGGTTGTTACCCGGTGGTAGTCCTTGACCAATTACGTTGCCAAGAGTATGTTCTCAAGCAGAAGATGGTTCTTGATGAATGCGCTTTGGTTTGGTGCAATAAAATCAGGAAGTAATACCTTTAGGCGGTTTGCAAGAATCTTGGAGATGACTTTGTATAGGACATTGCAGCAGGAAATGGGGCGATAGTCTCTTATGGTTTGGGGGTTGTCGGTCTTGGGAATGAGGGAGATAAGAGTAGCGTTTACACCTCGTGGAAGAAAACCATGCAGGAAGAAAGACTGGACAGCGGTAATAAAGTCCACACCTATGTGATCCCATGAGGCTTTGAAGAATTCCGCAGTGTATCCACCTGGACCTGGAGCTTTGTTAGCAGGTAAGGAGAATAGCGTGGCATCAATTTAATTTTTTTAAAAACTAAGTTCATATATAATCAATTTTAATGAAAATATAAACAAATTTTCCAACTTTAGGTAACGATTATATATGAACTTAGTTTTTTAAAATTAAATTGGTAAATTATTTTATTTTTTAGGATTTTTGAAGTTTTTATAATTTTTTGAAATTTTATGATTTTTTATAATTTTTTTGAAATTTTTACAATTTTTTGAAATTTTTATGATTTTTTATAATTTTCTGAAATTTTTATTATAATAATTTTAGTTTTTTTTAAATTAAATTGATGAATTATTTTACTTTTTTAAGTTTTTTGAATTCTTTGTGATTTTTAAAAAAATTGTGATTTTTAAAAAAAAATTTCGAAATTTTTTTATTAAAAAACGAATTTTCTGCAAAAAAAAAAAAAAAATTTCAACGTGCCGTTAACTTTTCCGTCAGAAAAAACGGCGGAAAAGACGGCATGTAAGGTGGCTGCCACCTTCAGAGTTTTCCATGCGATTTTTTTTAAAAAGTTAAAGTTCAAGGTTAAAAATGCTAGTGGTTTTTTTGTCAAGGCTAAAAATGCTTCAAAGTGACATTATGAAGATTTGTTACGCGATTTTCCCTTTGAATATATGTTTTCTATTTTATTTTTCTATTCTTTTCACGTTTTAGATGTATGAAAACCTTTTTTTGAAGTTTATTGTGGTTATTATCTACTTTTTCTTTTATATGCACATGGCATAGATTTTTGTTCAAAATTTTAATTTATAGAAGGAATTTAATTTCATTTAGATATAACATTTTTTCATATAAATTTAGAGAAATTCCTTCAAATACCATAAAAAGTTTAAATGTCAAAAATATCACATATTCTCAAAAATTCCAAAAATATTACACACTTCCAAATGTTTCAAAAATACCATAAATATAAAGAGAGAATTTTAAGAGATTAGAATTTAAAATATTGGTTTTATGTTCGCTAAATAGAGTTTAAAATTCAGTTTTGAAAGAGGTAATATTTGGTTTTGAGGTTTATAGTTTAAATTTTAAAGATATTTCAAATTTATTAGATTATGGACTACAACTTGCCGGTCTGGTAACCCGAATTTCATAAATTGGAAAAAATGCATTTTCTACGCGAGTGATCAGATTCGATTATTACTTTGGTAAGAAGCAATACGACACATCATTAGGCTACTACTTCTTTGTTAAATATAATATTTCATGTTAAAATATCTCTTCATCTATTTGAGATGGTAAAAAAAATATATTTTTTAATTTGCAGTGGTTTAACAACCACAGTTGATATCAATTTAGACTCAATCAAAATCAAAAATATCAAAATTGATAAGTCGCGACATTTCTCTTCAAAAAGTTATGTCTTAAACTTGATTATTTTGTGTGGTTGCAAGGTTTGAAGGGCTTAGGATATAATCTAAAAGTTACTAATTTTTATTTTTGGTATATTTTTTTCAAAAGATAAACTTACAATAAAAAAGTAAAACATTAAGAATATTTGTTTATCTTATATATGTTTTTTTTAAAATTTGGGTCATATCAATCCGGTTCAATAGTCAGTTCCTATAGTATCATACGCGCAGAGACTCAATCCCAGCCGGAGTAATGCTATCTATCTCTTATGAACTTATAAATACCACTAGACCAAGTCAACTTTCCCATTTTATATGTGTTCTTGTTTTGAGTGAAAACTAAAAAAACAACGTGGAACATTTTTTTCCTTTAAAATAACCCATTTTAGAACATTGAATGTGAAATAATAATTTTGAAAAGTTATAAAGCCTTTTAAAAAATTCAAAAATAAAATAAAAAATGAAATATATATTTTTTACTAAAATATATATTTGTCCCTCCTATATAACGAGAGATAAGTATTTTTGGGTCTGTCAAAGATTTGATACCGAGAAATGCATGGTCGTGCTCAAACAAAGTGAATGTCAGTCGTTTGTTTAATCAGTATAAATCTGAATTCGATAAACGTTAGCTGGCTTATTAAGGATGAAACAATTTCTTGCCTTACGCTGAGAACGAGATATGAAGACAAAAAAATTATGAGAATAGATAATTCCAGTACAAGTGGGAGAATGTTCGCAACGTCATGAAATCTTCTATACTTACTCTAATAAAGTTATAGTGTCAAGATTTGACAATTATATAATATTATATGGTTATAATGTTTTGCTAGAAACCACTTATAATCTATGGTTTAAATCCATTTCTAATATTATATGATTATAAAGGGTCACGAATCTAAATAAATTGGATCATGTTAATTGGAATAATTTGGATTAAACCAATTTTTAGGTTTGAAAAATTAAACATATATTTGATACATGTATTACAAAGAGTTTATATATGCTATATGTGGACTAAATTCAATTTAGAATTGGATTGAGTCACGTAATGGACCTTATGCTTTGTGGTCATTATGTTAACATATTACCGCCAATATATGTCAACATAGAAGTGATTAATGATCACTTTGAGTTAACTTGGGCTTGGCCCATTAAAATTGTTACGTTAATGTGTTAACGTAGTATCATATATAAGTGTGGCTTAAGGTTAATTTGATTAATCTAATTAGCGAAACCTAGAGAGGAGAAAGAGTAAGAGACGAAGAGTTCGTTTTGACCGCTTTTGAAATTTAATCTTGTCGGTATTAACATATTGTTTCGATCTAGTCTGTGTGTGTGAATACCAGTAGAGACACGACATTTGAAGTTGATGAAGGAATTTACACAACTTCAATTAACCAATTGTAAAGAATAGAATCAATGTTCATGAAACAAAAATTCACTATCTCACCTACAAAGAATCCAAGAAATAGAATAAATTCTAAGCACACAATAAGACCCGAAGAATTACAGAGATTTTAGAAAGAAGAATAAATTTGCAGAATAATCGCCATATTCATCCTTCTATGTGTTTTGTACCTTCCAGCTTACGAAACACAACCTTCACCAATCATTTACTGCCACATGTATTTTTTTCCGCACATTCACTGCCTTTTATACATTTGATCTCAACCTTACATGTGTTCTCATCCTCTAATCCCTGTATCAAAACTTCGTTCTTCAAAGAACCATGTCCACAAGGTTCTAGTTAAGAAATCATTTATGTATATCAAACAACAATTCCCTCGTAGCCTCTGCCTCATATAATCTGTCCACTTAACCAATATCATGGTAGCTGCTCTTCCCTGTTTGTTAACCCTTTTCCGTTGCAACCCATATTCTGGTTCATGAACTAAAACATCAAACACCATTGTTGGTAATTGAGAAGATGACAAGACATTACCCACCAGCTTCTTCAATTGAGATACATGAAACATTGGATGCAGTTGTGAACCTGCATGCACCTTCAATTTATAAGCCATTGAACCAGATCTATCCAGAACTTTATATTGACCATAATATTTTGGAGTCGGCTTATGATTTTGTCTTATAACTATATAATCATGGCAATAAGGCTGTAGTTTATCATACATGAAATCACCAATATGAAACTCCCTCTCCGAACGATGAAGATATGCAGCCTGTTTTATCTTATGTTGTGTCCGCAACAAATGAAAATTCAAGAGTAAAAGAATATTTTCAAGTTCCTGTAAGTTTTTGGCTACTACATCCACCTTTGATTCACCAGGAAGATAAGACAAATGCAGAGGAGAAGTCTGTCAATACACAACTTCATAAGTTGTCATTTGTATGGCAGATTAAAATGTTGTATTATACCAGAATTCAACAAGAGGTAACCACTTACTCCAAAGATGAGGTCTCTCACAATACATCTCAAGTACGTTTCAACACAACGATTAACGACCTCTGATTAACCATCACTTTGTGGGTGATAGGCAGTAGAAAATTTGAGTGAAACCCCCTGTAAAGTGAACAATTCTTTCCAAAATTCACTATGAAATATCGTGTCTCTGTGATAATAGGATTTTGAGGTCCTATGGGCTATCAATCAACCCATCGTTGTAGTATGGATGGGTTTTTAATGTCAATCCATAATGGGAAAACACTAAGCAATGATAATGTGTTGGATGCTTTAAAGTAAAGCTGATGTTAAAAAGGGTTTGGGTGCTAAAGGGTCCTAAATGCAATGAAAGTAAAAATGCATAAAACAGAGAAATGTTGTAAAGACTTTGGATGCAAAACAGAGCACATGCAAGAAAGGTAAAAACGTGCAATCAATGGTAATGTCGTTCTTGAGGACAAAGGGTAACTGACTTGGGAATCCATCCTGGGCTACCTAGGTACTTAACATACCTCAAACAATGAGCTGACCCCTAGACAGTAGCTCAACTAACAATCAATTCCAATGTCTTGGCAACCAATCTCAAGCAAAGTAATCATAAAATCAACTGTCGTCATCGACGATGACTACCTAGCAGGCATGAACCTCTACTACCCTAGCTAACTCGTTTCCCACGACTATTCACAGAGAAGGGGAAACGAATCTCTGCAACCCCCTCTATCCGGTCACCTGCAAAATACTTACCTCTCGGTGTTGCAGGGCCTAACGGCGGGCCTCCATCCCTCTCGGGTAAG
>OVBE01012046.1:0-13690 GCA_900406425.1 Iberis pinnata
AAATGGGCCGACCTGACGAGCTGGGCTGTCTAGCTCGCGGCCCATTAGGTTAAAACTGTGTAATTAAAGTTTTAAGCATGTATTTTCACTATAAATACTCATGTAATTATTCCTAAACGATATATGAAATTCTTCAGAGCTCTTACCCACATAATCTAAGACCTAAACCTATTGTTAAGTCTTGATTCAACANCTTGATTCAACACTTCGCCAACCAAATGATGGTCGGCTTGGCTTTGTAGCTTGGTGTGCCGGACAGTCTTTATGATACCGACCTTTATAAACTCGCGCTAATAAAGAATTAGGCATTCTTTCCAATCTCCAAAGTTGCTTTGCTAAAAGGGCCTTGTTAAACAGTTGTAGCGATTTAAACCCGAGCCCTCCCCACTTTTTTGGCAAGCATAACTTTTGCCAAGCCACCCAATGTATTCCACGGGACGATCCCAAAGTATTCCACCAGTAATTAGCAATAGCACTTGTCAACTTTGTAAGCAAAGACATGGGGAGCGAGAAACAGGACATCATGTAAGTAGGTAGGGCTTGAGCCACCGATTTTATCAAAATCTCCTTTCCTCCTTTCCAAAGGAACCTAGAAGACCAACTATTTATCCTGGAGTCTAGACGCTCCCTTACATACGCAAAAACCTGCGCTTTTGATCCCTGTAACTATTCTGGTATTCCCAGATACTTCCCCCTCCTCCTTCATTGAAAATGTTTAACGGCATTTTTAACATATACCGATCCTGGGCCGGAAAGGCTTTCCCAAAAATGACTGTCGACTTGTCATAATTAATTCGTTGGCCTAAAGCCATACCATACAACCGCAGAATTGTATCAACTTCTTGACCTTGTGCCAAAGTTGCCCGATAGAAGAAGAGACTGTCATCTGCAAAAAACAGGTGCGACACCGCGGGACAAGCCCGAGCCATCTTAATGCCTTCTAGACGACCTGCCATTTCTGCTTGTCACAGATTAGCGATCAGAACCTCTGTGCATAAAATAAACATATAGGGGGGAAAGCGGGTATCCTTGTCGTAAACCTCGGGTTGGAATGATTCGTCCTTTTGGTGAACCATTCAGAAGGATGCTATACGTGACCGATCTTACGCATGCCATTATCCACTGGACCCATGTATCTGAGAAACCCATCCTACACAGCATAGAACGTATAAAGCTCCACTCCACTTTATCATACGCTTTGCTCATATCTGTTTTAATTTCTATAAAACCTTTTGCGACGGCTATATTGTGACCGTAGCGCATGGAATGCCTCTTGAGCCAATAATACATTATCTGTAATCGAGCGACCAGAAACGAACGCCGATTGTGTTTCAGATATGAGACCTGGTAAAACTTTCCTTAACCGTTGACAGAGAACCTTAGATAGGATCTTATAACTGACATTACACAAACTGATCGGCCTGAATTCCTTCATCCCTTGTGGACGCTCCGTTTTTGGAATAAGAGATATATTTGTTTCATTCAAGCCTGATTCTAACATACCCGTAGACATGAATCGTTGAATCATTTGAGTCAAATGTGGTCCCACAATGTGCCAGTAACGCTGGTAGAATAAGGCCGTCATACCATCAGGTCCCGGCGCTTTTTCTGGACCCATTGAAAACAAAGCCGAGCGAACCTCCTCTACTTGGAGAGGACCAAGTAATTATTCATTCATCACTAAAGTTACTTTTGACTCCAGAGGTACAAGAGAGATATCATTGCTCTCGACTTGTGAGGTCGTAAATAACGATTTGAAATAAGCAATTGCCTCCTCCTCAATTGCCTTTTCCTGATCCAACCAAATTCCAGCCTCATTTCCTGAAATATGATTCCTCGCCCGCCTTACTTTCGTAGAGGCATGGAAAAACTTCGTGTTCTTGTCACCTTCCTTCAACCATTGAACTCGGATTTTTTGTTTCCAATATAACTCTTCCGCAGCAATGGTCGTCCATAGATCTTCCGATAATTATGGGATCTCATGTATGTAAGCGTTATCCGAATGAGCCTGTTCTAACCGAGATTTGAGATATGCGATCAACTCCCCGGTTTTAACCACCTCTTTATGACGCCAACGGGATATACTTCGGTGGAAATTCTTAATTCTTGCCATTAGACTATCATTAACCGAAGAGTTGGAACCGAGCCAACCATTCTTAACAATAGTCTCAAACTCGGATTTGATAATCCAGCGTTTGTCAAAACAGAATTGTTTTGTTCCGTTGAACCTTTTGTGGTTGACCCGCAGGAGCACCGGACGATGATCAGAGCCATAAAAACTAAGATACTCGATAAAAGAATGTGAAAAACACTCATACCAATCCTCATTACCCATCCCCCGGTCTAGTCGACATCTAATCGTGGATGTACCTCTTCTCTCTACCCACGAAAGACTGTTGCCTTGAAACGGAAAGTCTAACATCCCACAACATTGTTTCATCAACCGAAAGTCAAAAAAAGAACCATCAATCCTGGTTCTCCCTCCTTATTTCTCACTATGGTCAGAAATTTCGTTGAAATCCCCAATAAGAGCCCAAGGTGAAAATCGTGTACACAAAATACGTTTTAGTTGTTCCCAAACTCTATCCCGATTTGAAAGAACAGGTGCACCATAAAAAAACGAGATAAACACTTTGTTACTTTCAATTGTAACCATAGTATCGATTACATTTTTATTAGCAGATAAAACATCAATTTGAAAAGCAGAAGTTGCTAAAAGGGTTATACCCCCACTACGATCAACAGGGTCAATAGTGAACAGAAAATCATAACCTAGATAAGCTTAAATAGCTTGTAGAAATTCGCGCGGTTGTTTGGTCTCCATCAAAAACATGACTCCCGGAAATAGTGTTCGCTGAAACTCCCGGAGTCTTCGAATTGCCAAGAAACTACCAGCTCCTTGAAAATTCCATCTCAAGATCATTTTATTCCGCCGCCGGTGGTTTTTCCTCGACCACCTGGCTAGTCTCAAACTTCTTTCCCGCTACAGGATCCATCTTTGAGCTTGATGGAAGTACTTCAGTGACAAGAGTCGCCTTACCAGAAACTTGCCTTTGCAAATTCGCCCCTTTAAAAGGACTTCGGCCTATCTTCTTTCTTGGGTTTAAAGCCTTTTCAAAATTATTATCAGTCTTGTTTATCTTCGAAACCGCTTTATCCACAACTCCCTTAAGGGGGGAAATGATATCAGTGCTATCCATGGGGGATTCCAGCATAAAGTGCTTGTTTTGGACTGAACCTACTAGCAATGGGCTGTCAAAAGGCCCAAAATTTGACACCATTTGATCACTAAATTGATCTGAAAAAAAGCCATGTGTGAGAAAATTTTCTTTATCAATATTGATTGCATTAGACAATCATGGGCTTGCTTCTACAACTGCCTGATGGGCCTTAACATTCACTATTGGGCTTGCCATCAACTGATTAACCAGGCCACTAATGGCACCATTCACCTGTTCTGCGATAAACAACTGGGCCTCATCACTTGGGCTTTCCAAAATGCTCTCTAATGGGCCTAATAAAGCCTATCTTTGCTCGACATGCCCTTTACCATTCTTTGAAGAATGATTGTGTTTATCGCCGGAACATGCATCTGCTGCCGCCGACGAAGAACCAGTGTCGACACCACCAAAAGAATCTGCAACCCAATTCTTCGTATCATTACCGCTTTTCTCTCCTTCCAAACCAATCTCCTCACCAAAGAGCTTTCTTTTTGCCGAAACTCGTTGTAATTGAGTTCGGGATGTACCGATTTCCACCGAGCCAATCATTTCCACTTCATTAACATTACTCAAATGATTATTCGAAGGAGATTGATGATTAACATCATCTTGCATCATATCAGATGCTACCTTGGCCTTTTCTTTCTTCTTCTTCGCCAATTCCGGACAAAACTTCTTGTCGTGAGTAATCCGGTTACACCTAGTGCAATAGAAATGTAACTTCTCATAGAAGAGACGAACCCGCACAATATCACCATTATCAAACTCAAGTTCCCGTGAAAACATCAAAGGTTTTCGACACTCCATAGCAACTTTAACCCTTCCATCTAAAACATCGTAATCCAAAATTTCTCCAATGTCGGACCCGACTGCGTCAAGGGTCTCTTGAGCCTGATAAATTTCGGGGACTCCTTTCACCCAAATCCAAAAAAAGGTCTGAGAGGGAAAGTCCCGTCGGATCGTCGGAATCCACCTCTCCAAAGGAACCATCCAACCGTCAAAATGGAAAGGTCGGTCCGCCAATACCTGTTTCAGATCTTCAACTTTCAGAAATTTAAATTGAAACTTGCCTCCTTCAAGCTCGTAACCTTTTACCCGACCACGACAGCCCCAAACAAAAGGAAGAACCGTTAACAACATTTTGATTTTCCCCAACTGAGTTGCTGNTAAATTTAAATTGAAACTTGCCTCCTTCAAGCTCGTAACCTTTTACCCGACCACGACAGCCCCAAACCAAAGGAAGAACCGTTAACAACATTTTGATTTTCCCCAACTGAGTTGCTGAATTCAACACCTTGCCTACAATTGTCCCCTCATGATTTTTGATCATCGCAGAATTATCAATAGCCTTGACCTTCACTGGCTTTGGTCTTCCCTTCTCTCCATCGTTCTTCAATAGGGCACTTTGTGAATTCATGATTTGAAAAGAGATTAAATATGTAACTGAACAATAAGACAGAAAGATGAATATGTGTCTCAATACTGTTTCCAATCGGCCGATTAATACTCCTTTGGAAAATGAGATGATAAATCCCGAAGGATCCGCCAAAATCCGTTGATTTGAAGACCCCCAAAAAATGCTCTCAATCATCATCAATGCAAGATCATAGATAGATCTAGAACTTGCCATAAACCAAAGTCGAAAATTGCAAAAGCAAAGACAGAGAATCAATTGAAACCGAGAAAAAAGTTTAAGGGAAAGAAATCCCAAAAAAATAAGGAGAAACAGAGCCCAAACAAAGCCAGATCTAAGTGCTGGAAAAATCAACGTCGAATCCCAACTTAACGGGACCATTCCGGTAAGGCAAGTGCCTTAAATCCGCCGGAGAGACATCGTAATGGGTTTTAAAATGAAAACTTTTTAAAAATGAATGTTCTTTTAACTGGACAAAAAAAAGAAAGGGAGAACATCACTCAGCCACCTATACTATTAGCGTTCAAAGCCAGTCCCTCCATACTTCTCGACTCCTTCAAATTTCACATGTACTTACACATTTACAGTAGCCACACACTTGTATTTTTCGATTAAACTCATAATCCCTAATTAATTAATTAGGACAAATTGCGATTAGAACCCATGATGTGACACTAATTGGCGTTTAACAAACGTGATTTGACACTAAACCACTTCTAATAATTTCTAACCTACCAATTACTAAACCAACAGTAACTTAACTTTTTTACACCATTGGAAATCGATTTGGGGAAGAACAAAATTATGGTTCTTGCGATTGCGGGGTGAAATCGTTTCTGGTTAAAGGAGGAGATCGATTCACGGGGAAAAAGCCATGTCCAATACATCGTCTTGTTCAAGTCGCCAGGTGAGGAGGAGATCGAATGGTGTTCCGGTTAAGTGCTGGTGTGGAGAGAAAGTGGTGACATTTTTATCGAAGACTGAAGACAATCCATATAGGCGCTTTTACATATGTGAGTTAGGTCTGCAGGTTTAGTGTGATTGAGGTTCAATTTGAATATGTTAGATGTGATAGAGTTTTTTACATATGCGATTTAGTTAGTAAGATGATAAGAAATTTTTGGTTTGGTCTCTGTGTAGAGGAAAAAGGAAGACCATTTGTTCAAGTGGGTTGATGAATCTATCATAGAAGAGTTAGGCTTGGTTGATGGAAAGTATAGGGAAATCGTAGAAGATGTTAACGAATTCAAGAAAAAGGTAATTGAGGACTTGAAGCTTGTTGAAAGTGTTATGAAGAAGATGGAAGAAGAATGGGATGAGAAGATGAAGATGATAGATGAAATGAAGATATCTCAGGCTAATTCGACTGCTTGTGTGAAGAAGATTGGAGTCATTGTCTTCTTTATTGGTGCATTGGCAATGTCAAGAAGCTTATTTAAGGTTTGGTAATGTCAAGAAGGTTGTGTCTGTTGTTGTTGTTGTTGTTGTTGTTGTTGTTGTTGTTGTTGTTGTTGTTTGTGTATGTTGTTGTCGTTTTGTGTCTGTTGTTGTTGTTGTTGCATTAGTTTGTGTCATTGTCTTCTTTAGACCACTTGTTTGTTTCTGTCTTGAGACCACTTCTTTATCATTTCTTTTCTTGTTTTTGCAAAAACAATATCTTCTTCTTTATTGAGAGTTGTTCTCTTTATGTTGGTATTTGTGTTGTGTTTATAAATAAGTATTGAGACCATCANTTTTTTTCTGTCTTGAGACCACTTCTTTATCATTTCTTTTCTTGTTTTTGCAAAAAAAATATCTTCTTCTTTATTGAGAGTTGTTCTCTTTATGTTGGTATTTGTGTTGTGTTTATAAATAAGTATTGAGACCATCAACAATTGCAATAAACAAATGTACATAAGTAGTATTCAAACACAAAAGTATTCAAACACAAAACCATACTTCAAAAGCATTCAAACACAAAAGTATTCAAACACACAAGTATTCAAACACAAAACCATACTTCAAAAGCATTCAAACACAAAAGTATTGAAACATAACTTTAAAAAAAGCATTCTAACATTCATTCAAATACGTTAAACCATACTCCAAAAACACAACTTCAGCACAACTTGAACACAACTTCATTCTAACTTGAACACAACTTCAACCATACTTCATATTCGAATTGTTTGGGTTGGTTGAGTGATGTTAACATCATACTGCATTGAGCTTGTAGAAGCTTCTTGCTCTGAGAATGTGGTCCTCTGCTTCTTCCTTGGAAACTTGGCACAACCTGCTGCATTGTGCCCTTCCTCACCACAAGATTTGCAATGGATTTTACGGCCAACTCTACCTAATGAGACTATCCCTTCAGGTTCCTACTTCTTCTTCTTCTTAGGTGATTCAGTCTTACATTTCTTTCTTACAAATGTTGATTTCTTTGGTTTTTTTCTTCTACCAGGTAATACAGCTTCAGGAAGAGGTACCATCAGTGATGTTCTCCCAAAAAGAAACTAAGCTTATTTAAAAAATTTATGCACACAACAGAAAAAGTGTGTAAAATGGATCAGTTCCACCCAAATTACCCAATGGTTCATGAGATGAAGAATCATGGTCCATGGGTATCGGTAAGGAATCGAAATCAAACCGAGAACCGATGGGTAGAACCAAAGAACCAATTTTTTATTTTGAATATTTTTTAAGATACTTTAAAATAATTTTGGATATTTTGAACCAATTTTGGGTATTTAAAATTAATTTCGGGTAAATACTTTTTTCTGGGTAAAAATAAATTTTTGGGTTGACTTCACTAGCCCCCCTCAACTTTGTCCATCCAATCTTTTTCCCCCTGAACTTTGGAGCTCTTTAATTTCCCACCTGAACTTAGATTGATCTTACCCTCCCCCCTCAACTTTACGCATCCAATCTTTTTCTCTTGGAACTTTGGAGCTCCTTAATTTCCCACATGAACTTAAATTGCTATAAAGTTAGAAAAGGAGCTTCACAACGATTATTAGGGCGACAATAAACTTTCCTTATTTGATTTGGCTCTCACGGTTTCTCGTTGTCTCGGCATCATGCCGGCTGCTGTGTTGACCGGCGAAGGTTCTCCGGCAACGCAGTCTCACTCTTGGTCGACGTTAGTCCGTTCATCAGACTTGCGTTCCCTAGACTCTCTTCTACCTCCTATATCACTTGCGAATGGAATTTTCTCTGTGGCTCTTCCTCAGGAGATTTTAACAAATGCACAACCTTTATGGAGCAACTTTCTCGTGGGATACTTCATTGGTCCTGCTCCGCATATTGAGAAAGTTCACGCCACGGTTAACTGCTTATGGAATCGTGATGGGAAATCAAGCAAAATCGATGTCCAGTTTATCACTAACGATACTGTCTTGTTCAAGATTGACTCGCCTTCTCTCCGGAATAGTATTATTCGTAAACAATATTGGCATATATCTGATGTTTTTCTTGTGGTGCAGGAATGGAGCCCTTCTCGTACCAATCAAAAGCCTGATCTTTCCGCTATTCCGCTTTGGGTCAATTTTTGAAATGTCCTGGACCATCTCTTCTCTCATGTTGGATTGAAGTTCCTAGGTGATAACACTGGTGAAGCTCAAAAGCTGCATCCCACAACAGAACGGTGTATGCGTTTAGATATTGCCCGTGTTATGGTCGTGCTTAATTTCGAGAAACCACTTATTAAAGAGATTCATCTAGCCGGTGAAGCTAAACCGATCCTTGTCTCGGGCAGAAGCTTCGGAAACCACTTCATCACCTACCAATCATGTTGCTTTCTCGGGTCCTATCTTGGATTCATCCACCCTCTCTGTTCTTGACACAAGGCCATCTCAAACTCCTTCTCCTTATGTCACTACTATCCCTAATTCATTTGGTCCTGCGAGTCCAGATTACGCTCAAGCTGATCACCCCTCCGACATGATTGATGCTTCAACCTCCACTATCGCTTCACTATCCACCATCGGTTCAAATCTTCCCAATTCTCTTAATTTACCGTCTATTTCAACTGTTTATGCTCTGGAAAATATTGATACTAATCTTTCTAAGTTTGATGATATTTCTGCAGGTCACACACAGGTGCAAGACCCTTCCCTGTTGAACCCATCCCTTGAGATTTTAGCAAAAAATGTTGCCTTCACTCCATTAATGCCTTCAACGTCCTCTGTTGAACCCTCGGCTGAAATTATCAAACCAGCCAGCACTACTACAGATGGGGACTGGTCCTTAGTTTTTCGTGGTCACCGTAAACCACTGTTGTCACCTTCCCGACCCGACGTGCCCCATTCCAGCGATTCCACACAAGTCTCGCCATCGTGCTTTTCTCCTTTATCCAATCTGTTAGATGATCATGGAGGTGATAAGGAAGAGGGTCAACTCACGGATTCCGACACTGAAACTGTACCATCTTCAACAAGTGTTCATGATATGAAGCACCCAGCTCGCACTAAACACAAGCCAGCACTTCCGGCTCTCGCTTCCCCCAAACTAGCTAAGCAAGCGCCTCTTAAAAAAAATCGAATGTCTCCTTCGGAGACACTAATGTAATGTTGTTGTTTGCTTGGAACACCCGAGGCTTTAACCANCCAAACTAGCTAAGCAAGCGCCTCTTAAAAAAATCGAATGTCCCCTTCGGAGACACTAATGTAATGTTGTTGTTTGCTTGGAACACCCGAGGCTTTAACCAGCCTTGGAAACACTCCATTGTCCGTAACTGGCTTTGTTCTACTTCTCCTCAGTTCGGGTGTTTTCTTGAAACTCGTGTACAACCGTCCAATTTTCCTTTTGAGGTGAATTCGGCTGCGCCGGATTGGCACTTTTTGCATAATTATTTTGAGCATAGGCTTGGTCGTATCTGGGTGTGTTGGCGTGATGGGGTGATCGTAACACCTCTTCTCGTCACTTCCCAATTTATTACGGTCCTAGTTACCCTTTTATCTGGTGATACACTACTAATTTCTTGTGTTTATGCCTCAAATTTTCAGGTTGAGCAGACTCATTTGTGGGCAGCTCTCCGCCAAAGTAGGTATCTTTATGGTTCACAACAGGTTTCGTGGCTTGTGTTTGGTGACTTCAACGAAGTCCTGGCAATTTCTGACCATTCTCGTTCGAGCTCTCAGACTCGTATTATGGGGATGCAGCAATTCCAAGACTTTATTCATACCTGTGATCTGACTGATATGGAGTACATTGGTCCGAGATTCACATGGTGGAATCACCAAAGCGCTAACCCCATAGCCAAAAAGTTGGGTCGTGCAATCATCAATGATTCCTGGATCTCGATTTTTCCCCATGCCTATACAGCTTTTGAATCTAATGGAGATTCTGATCATGCCTGTTGTGTCGTTAATTTTGCTTCCTATACTAACTCCATTCGTAAACCTTTTCGCTTTAATAACTTTTGGATTGACGATACCACTTTCCTTTCTCTTCTCAGGTCTCATTGGCTCACCTCAAACTCTATCTACCACTCCCGTCTTGCATTGAGGCTCCTCCAAAGCAAGCTCAAGACACTGAAATTCTCGCTTCGCCAATTAAATTGAACACGTTATGGGGACTTGAAAAACGGTGTGAAAG
The DNA here is from genome assembly GCA_900406425.1 of Iberis pinnata. Taxonomy (NCBI): domain Eukaryota; kingdom Viridiplantae; phylum Streptophyta; class Magnoliopsida; order Brassicales; family Brassicaceae; genus Iberis; species Iberis pinnata. Next base: position 10,210 of record OVBE01012046.1, read on the forward strand.
CGGCATATGATCATCACCTTCAGTGTTAAACTTCAGTCCTTTCTAGCCCTTCATCCTCTCACGTCCAAGTTGTTGAGGCTGCCGAGCATTCTTGGCGTTCATTGGCAGCTGCTGAAAAGCGTTTGTATCAACAAAAGTCTCGAATAAATTGGCTTCGATATGGGGATCAAAACACAACGTTCTTTCATCGTGTTTCCAAAGCCCGTGCATCTCGGAATACTATCAAGCGCCTCTGCCTTCCAAATGGTGTTGTCACTACTGATCTTCCCACCATTAAAGACGATGTTGTCTCTCACTTCAAGACCTTTCTCCAGGCTTCGGTTGATCTCGCTCTTATTCTCGCCTCAACTTTATCAGAGTTACTCTCCTTTCGGTGCTCAGCTGATCTTTGCACCTCCCTGGTTGCTCCGGTTCTAGCTGCAGAGATTCACTCTACACTTCTCACCATGCCCTCTAATAAATCTCCAGGATCGGATGGTTACACTACAGAGTTTTACAAGGCTGCATGGCCTGTAATTGGTAATGACTTTGTTGTTGCGGTTCAGTCATTTTTCATTTATGGTTTTCTGCCTGCAGGAATTAATGCAACGCTGATTGCTCTAATTCTGAAAGTGGAGGATCCCCAAATAATGAAAGATTTCAGACCCATTTCATGCTGTGATATTATTTACAAAGTCATCTCCAAAATCATTGCCAATCGTCTCAAGCTCTGCTTACCAGATTTCATAAAGCCTAATCAGAGTGCATTTGTGCGTGACCGTCTACTACTGGAAAATGTCATGCTTGCCACCGAAGTTGTCAAGGATTATCATAAGCCAACCCTCTCTCCTCGCTTTACTCTTAAATTAGATATATCCAAAGCTTTTGATACAATTAATTGGGAGTTTATAATGAGAAGTCCTGCAACGAACGGACTGCAAATAAGACATCCTCCAAAGGAGGAAGCTGTTATAGAAGATTCATAGGAAGACAGTGCAGAGGAATTAGATGAGATAATATTTGATTATTGTGAAGATTCGGACGGAATAGACTCAGGGGATGAGAATTTTGCAGAGTATGGAGTGAGTCCAGATGAGGTGGAAGAGATAGAGAAAACGAAGAAGATGTGTTCGTCAAACGTCTACATAAGTGAAGGAAATCGGCTTACGAAGTTTCCATACTGATTCATTCAAAATAAGAGTTGGTGATAGTTTTGACACAAGGGAGCAATTGGAGGAGAGGTTGAAAATGTTGACTGTGATTGAGAGGTTCGATTACAACGTTTACAAATCGACACCCTTCTTGTTAGTGGTGAAATGTTGGGCAAGCGGTTGTTCATGGAAACTCCAAGCAACACCAATTGACGATTGGCCCAGATTTCATGTGCGTACTTATACTTCCGAAGATACATGTTCTGTGACCCTCAAAGCGTCCAGAACAAGACAGGCAAGTGTAGAGATACTAGGAATTATGTACAAGGACTATGTTGGGGGGTGTCAGGTGTAGTTTGTTGCCTACACACGTTTTGGATGCTTTGAATAAACAATTTAACATCAAGGCAATAGATCTATAAGATTCATATTAGTGTCGCAGATTTTCAGTTACCTTACAGACTTTTGACATACGTTGCCGATTTATTTTCATTGACGTGCTCATTCACCTTGTAGGTTGACTACTGGAAGGCTTACAAAACGCTAAGGCATGCACGGGATTTGGTAAGTGGCACTCCTGAGGAAGGATACGCAGATTTACCTGCATATTTGTACATGATTAAAAGAGCTAACCCGGGGACACACGCCATGTACTCCGTAGAAAAAGACAACAAGTTCAAGAATTTGTTCCTTTCATTTAGTGCTAGTATCAATGGATTTCAGTACGTTCGTAAAGTAGTCGTTGTAGATGGAACTTTTTTGCAAGGAAGGTATAAGGGAACACTACTTACTGCAACAACACAAGATGGAAATTTTCAAATTTTTCCCTTGGCCTTTGCTATTGTTGATACAGAAAATGATGAATCGTGAGAATGGTTTTTTAGGCAATTGAGTTCAGTTATTCCAGATGACGAAAGCCTTGCCATTATATATGACCGTCACAGATCCATCGGTAGAGCAATTGGCTTAGTGTACCCCAAATCCAGTCGAGGCATATGCACGTACCATCTGTACAAAAACATATTAGTTCGCTATAGGGGCAAAGAAGCATTCCGTTTGGTTAAACAGGCTGCATATTCGTTCAGACTCGTGGACTTTCAAAGCACCTACGCTAGGATTCAAGAGCTCAACGCTGAACTTCACGAGTACCTTGAGAAAGCGGATGTCAAATTATGGACGCACGTGCATTTCTTGGGAGACAAATATAATCTGTTAACAAGCAACATGTCTGAAACAATGAACACACCGACAAGGAATTTAACCATCATGCGGCTTCTAGAAGTTATACGAGGGATGATGACCAGATGGTTTGCTGGCAGGAGGGCAGATGCAATGAAATTGAAAACAAAATTAACCCGTGGGGTTGAGAAATTGCTAGAGGTAACAATTACTACATACAACAACTGTGTTTTTGATTCATTTACGGTTCATCGTACAATAAGTTGTATGTGTTTCTTTGCAAGCTCATGTGGAGTATTCTAAGCTTCTATCAGTTCAGGAAATTGATATAGATCAAGTTCAAGTAACAGGTCCTACATCAATACATATTGTCAACTTAAAAGAGAAGAAATGTTCTTGTTGTAGGTTTAACCTCGAGCGAATACCATTTGAACATGCAATTGTAGCAGCAGAGGAACGAAAAGTATCTCGTATTTCTTGTTGTGACCCTTACTACTCGAAGGCGTACCTGTTGAATTCTTACGCAACACCCATTAGCCTAGAGATTTTGCAGAACCAATACCGGCCGATGTTTTGAAAACGGTAAACCTCCACCTGTTAAACCACAACCGGGAAGGCCAAAGAAGATAAGATTAAAGTCCGCATTAGAAATAGCTTTGAAGAATAAAAAGTCCCGCAAAGCAAACACATGTGGATTTTGTCATAAGAGTGGGCATAACCGAAAAAAATGCAGCATGCGTTAATGAATTACTCCCTTTTTGATGTTGAACAATAATAATTTTCAATAAGCAGTGTGCATCACATATGAGAAATCTGGAAGAACACAGTTTTTCAGTCAATAATTATGCAATACTAATAATTAATCTGCAACGGGTAATATAATTTACAATGGCGACACTAAATCTGCTACTTGCGCAGATACGGATAATAAATCTGCAACATCGATAACAAATATGCAATATGATTGGAAAACTGCAACACATTTTAAAAACTGCAACATGGGTAAGAAATTTGCAACACGAGAAACACATATGCAATTTTTGGAAACAAATCTGCAACACTAAATACATATCTACAATGTTGAAGTAGGTTACTAATGTGTTCCAACCGTAAATATTATTACCCCCTCACCTTCCCGATATTTACGCAAGACTTAACATCTGTTTCGATTG
>OVBE01012047.1:228-13688 GCA_900406425.1 Iberis pinnata
TAATTCCTGCTGAGCTTACTATTAGAGTATGCTCACCCCTATAACCATGCAGGAAACCCTAATAGAACCTCGCGGGTACGGGCTTACGGAATGTTAGGCGAGCCGGTTAATCTCATGTACGGTTTTTTTTTCTAAAAGAAAAAGAAACGNAACATTTTCTGTATTTGTTTCTGTTTAGAGACGCGAGAGATTTTAATTTGCGGTTTGTATTATTCGGTCTGTAATATTCTTTTAAGTCGATTATTATTCGTTGTATATTTTTATTTTATGTTTGTACAATTAACCAACTCATACAACGATCCTAACTTCTTCCTCTCCTATCTCGGAAATTATCTCGTTTAACCTCGGAAATATGTTCCAAAGGATCGGAATATGTTTCCGTGGTTCGACAGAGTTAAATTTCGAGAAAGGCGTAACAACCCCGTTTTTGGTCAAAGGGGTTGACCGGAAGCGGGGTGTTACAGGCCCACCCTCGAACATGTGGGTAACCTGTCAAGAACAGCAAGCCAAGACAAATGCGTAACGCGGAATAGATTGAGGAAACCATAGCGATGAAGTCCAATTCTTTTTAGGGTAATCGATACTTATCTGCTTCCAAGTATGCGGCGATGAGAAGGTTGGTCGGAAGACATCATGTTGGTGACGCCAAAGAGGTTTGTCGGGAGGTCCATCAGGTAAGGGAATCGGTAGCCTAGTGATTTGATCATGTAGTTGGCGAAACGTATGGTTGCGGGAACAGCGAATGGACCAGTTATGTGAATTGGCAGCCGAAGACTCCGTGGCATACCGTGATATGCCGAGTTCGCGAATACCCGCATCACCTGCTAAAGTAAATAGTGGACCGAGCGAGGTCCAATCATCAAACCAAAACGATGTGGTACAACCGTTACCAATCTTAAACCTAGGAATGGCGCTGCTCTGTGACGTATTTTGAGTAGCTTGTTCCATATCCAGGATCCACGAGCACATATTTTTTATGTTTCTAACGATATATCGATTTATGCGACAAAAAAATTTCTAATTCGAGCACATATCAATTTTTGTTTGTAAAATCTTCAGCTACTCATACTTAGTAACACGCAATATTTATCATTAACATTCAATTTCTTCTCTATCTACGATTCACTTTGATTACTATAGTTATTATGGGTTCCATATATTCATATTCATCTATTTATATAATCTCGTTTTCTGATTTTTTGTGAGTATATTAGCTCTCCTGAAGTACATATTATCATATGTTTCTTTTTTTCAGATTCATCTCTTTATATAACCTTGATTTTTTGTTTTGGCAGTTATATTAGTGATTAACTTTTAGATCTCTCCTTTCAAATCTATTAACTTTGATTAAAATTGAATATTCATGTTTTGCGTGATTTATGTTAGTGATTCATTTTCTTGCAAAAAAAAATTGTTTCAATTTTGGGCATTTAGACTATTGATTAAGTTTTGGATTAAATAAATCATTAAAGAGTTCTGTTTGTGGCATATGTATCTTTCTATAAATGTTGATATCTGGTTTTAATTAAAATATCTTTTGTTTTTGTTATTCATTTATAGGTTTTATAAGGATGGAAATCGATGTTCGGTATGATGTACTAAAATTACCTCAAGAAATCTATAAGCTTGGTTTTAAACTAAACGAGGAGAAAAAAATATAATGTTAACATTTAAACCTTCAACTACTAAATGTGGTTTGTGAAGCACTTACAGATGAAGAGTTCGGTGTTATTGAAAATTCCTTCCTTAAACCTATCATTAAACTTTAGATAAGAAAAATAATACAGTTTTCTACTATACTATACCATTTTTATGCAAAGGAGAAGATTTATGGTTCACTGTTGATTTCCAACCTATGCAATTTTCGGAAAAAGTGTTTCTACTAACAACCAAAATTCAAACTGGAAGTTAGTACTTAAAAAGAAATAAAATATTTTTTTCCCATATTATATAAATTTTCATGCAATTTTAAAAATGCAACTAATAAAAACTTATAAAAATTATATTATATGGTCAGGTATGGAAGAAGACATGATTCATAAGATTTTATATGGTTTGATAGTTTTTTGAGTTTTTTAATTTATTTTGAAATTTATTTTGATGCATTTATTATAATTTTGTTTCTTTTTTAAATTGATATATTTAATATTAATTTCGAATAAGTAAGCTTGGATATCCACTTATATTATACATATATATATATATATATATATATATATATATATATTCTACTTTTTATTTTTCATACTTTTTATTGAAAGAAAAAACTAATTGTTATATAGTGGTAAATTAATAATAAATATTTTTTACATATGTCATGATTTAAAGTTTTAAAATTTGGACATATATTATGTAATCTATTTTCTTTGTAAAAAACTCACATCAATTGCAAAAATGAGTAGTGTAATAATAACATAATACACATATACTAAAAATGATAAATTATAATAGCAAAAGTTTTATTTAATAACATCTAATTTAAAATTTTATTTTGGTTAATTCAATTTTTTGGGTTAAAATTAAGCATAACAAAGTACTAGAATATTTTGTCTTTGTGAAATTTAATTGTAATAATGTACTTCATAACATAAACTCTTTTATTTTCATATTCATCTTTGGACCACAACGGGCATAACATAAAAATATAAAGTAAATATTTTTATTTTTCAAAAATTTAAATTTAATTTAATTCATGAAACTGATAATAAGTTTAACTTTAAAAATTTTAACATGATAAAAATAGAATACAGTTTAAATTTATAATGATTAAAAATTTATGTTAATAATATTTATAATTTTTACTATGCTATAAAATAGATTTAAACTATATCGTATATTTAGATTTAAACTATCAAAACATTTTTTTAAAACAAATGAACAATAAATTTTTTATTAAACTTATTCCGTGCAAAATACGAGACATCATCTAGTAAAAAACTAGATGAAAAAATAAAATTTTGAATAAATTTTCAATTCAATTTAATCTAAGAATTTCATTTTTCAATACACATACATGTCATTTTAGTTTATAGACTATTATAACAAAATATGTTATATTAGTTAGATCATTATCACTTGTTACTTTTATAACTTTCATTTAGATTATATATGGATTTATATGTTTTTTTATATACGAATATATATTGAAGAAGAACCTATAAAAAACCTTATTCATGGATGTAAAACAAAGGATACAAGTTTACTATCAATTATTTGATACAACTTATCCATCTGAAAAGAATAGTACATCAAGGTAATTAAGTGCATCAGAATTTGATAGTTACTGTAAGATGTCTTGGGGAAACCTGCCTAGTTTATTCAAGTAGTATTTAGAGAATCAATGAAAGTACTTCAAAGGGCAATATGAAGTAAATGGTTTTATATTGGCCTTTAAGATGTGGGATTTTAATGTTGTGCCTTTGCTAGGCAAAACATTTGCAACAATATGTTGTTCAGTCTTATCAAGTCTCTGGTGTTTGCAATGCCAATCTAATAGGATACTTAGAATTGATAAAGTTCTGGAACTCGAGCAAATAAATAATGTAAGTTTCTGTATCAATACAAAAATAATTTTTAAAAACTAAACTAAAAAATGTATTTACTAGGCATTATAAGACTTTATAAGTTTCAAAGAATATTGTACATATATTATAAAAAATAGAGTATGTTGTGGGTTACAAAAAAATTGTTAAACAACTCTAAAAAAATTTCATAAAATTGTTTATAATAATTTATAATTTTATATATAATGTAACATGAATGTAATTTTGTACAAATTGAGGTTTAATCAATACTAGGTGATCCATAAGTTTTAAAAGATTCTATTTAAAAATAAAACGAGGATAACAAAGAATATCTTAGCTTAATTGAATTAACTCAACAAGGATACACGGTGAAAAAGAGGTGAATGGATTCAAGGTTTTGTAGATGTTAATGTAGCAGTGCAAGAAATAGGTGATGAGAGATTGAAAGATCAAATTTCTACAAACAAAAATTTTGACAAGATCATAATTTGGTTGAAGGCTTGAACAACATACTTTTTGTAATAGAGAAGATCTTGGAGATTAAATATAACAAAGACAAAGAACCAGAAAATGAAGATGAAAAAGGGATGGATGGTTTTGGTTTTCATATCATTAGAGATGAGCAAATAAATGAGATGCCCAATTGTAACAACACAAGTGCCTTTGAAGATTCTAAAAGGGATCAAAACACAGAAGAAAATAGTTATTGTGGTAGGAACAAACACAGGATGATCCAGAAGTTGAAGAACATACGGAAGTGATAAATTTTTATACAAGTTTGGCATATGAGAGAATATACGTCATTATTTTGTTGGTAAAGTAGATATTGTTGACCGAAGAATCAATTTTATTTTAAATTGCCTGATTATGACGACTTTCTTTCGTCGTAAATTTACCGACGAAAAACCCGACGAACGTAAAAAAACTCAATAGAATATACGTCATTATTCCATCCGTGAAGTAGATATTATTGATCAAAAAAATCAGTTATATTTTAAAATGCCTAAATAGGACGACTTTCTTCTGTCGTAAATTTACCGACGGAAAACCCAATAAACGTAAAAAAACTAACGATCGTTATCCCGGTCCTTCTTTGATATACAATCTGTCGGTAATGATATTGAAAAAAATGTTTTGTCATTTTTTATCAGTTTATCATTTATTTTCTTGTAATTAATGAAAACACTTAATGATAGTTATTATACATAATTACAAACACTTATAAAACCATGTAAGAGCATAAGAAATACATAAGTCACAATTCACCACACTTATAAACACTTATAAGACCATATAAAAGAATAAGAAAACAGCAAACATGTACACTAAACATTTATACATATAGATCATAAAGTTTAATGCCATGCATCATTAAAAACCCACGTCAAAAACTTATAGTTCTTGGAATATTTTTACCTAACGTATTGAGTTTAGTAAACCACTTCGAGTCCATGGGGATACTTGCACTTATCAATGAACTACAATAAAAAAGTTAATATATATCCAAAAACGCGTATATATGAAAATATAATTTAATAAGTAAGTGATATGATAACTTAATTTCTTTTTTAGGTTTCTTCTAACTTTTCTAATTGCATCTTGTCAACATTCCCGATTGGTTGTTTTTTTGGATGCAGTTTTTTTCAGCTGTGTAAGGTAATTGTGTATAAACTGAAAGAACTTTTTTTCATCCACTTCTTCTTGGTGCAAAATTTATTGCTTCTTTTTTTTTATTTAGGTCTCCATTTTGTCTATTATATATATATAATTAATTGAATGTTTTATAAAATTTCATAACTTTCAATTAATTTTTTATTATTTTATAATTATTAGCATCAAATTTTTTGTTATAAAACGTTATGAACCGAATAATGTAAGGTTACCTCCTCTTCTTTTCTTCAGATCTTTCTATCTTTTTCAATATGTATGAGATTGTATTTTATCATCTTTGGAAGTTTTAACATTGTCAATAAAAATCTGATAAAGATTTTGTTAGTTTTTATACTTTTCATTTAGCATTTTACAATATGCCTACATTGATACTTAAAATCAAAAAACACAAACAAGTGTATATTATAACCATTTTTTTATTTTTTCACCTTTTTATCATCATACCTTGAGAACTTGTTAAACATAATTCTTAAAGAAACTTTTCAAAGTCTCCAAGAGAAGCCTGATAAGAGTTTGAATTTTAGATTAAAAAAATCAATACATTACATTAATACTTTTAGTTAAAATGATAAATATCATTCTTTGTTTTAGAAAGATAAGAAAAATCTACAAATTCTACAACAGAATGTAACATCTAAAAAAGTCAAATATAGTTTCCTTTATACTAACCTCTTTGTTCTTTTTGTCACGCTTTTTTCTCTTGAGAACTCATTAGATATAGTTGAGAACTTCGAATTGTATCAAAATCTTGAAGAGAAAGCAAATCAAAAGAGATATGATTTGGATATAAAATGGAATCTTATATGAATCGATTATATTGTACTTATATCATACACTCTTATATGTAAGATCGAACTCATTCTATTTTATGCCACACTGCTTGTTTTATAAGTCATAGTGGAAATTAATATATATATAACTCAATTCTCTTAACTTTCATTACGTATAATAAGAAGATATAAGTTATCTTATAAAATCGTATAAGAGTAAAAACTGATAATAATAATCTCGATATAATTTTATCATCTCTTTTCTTCTTATTCACTAGAGATATTGACAAACATGACTTAAATGGTCTAACATTTTCATGACAAGGCTAATTCGAAAGAGACTATAAGTTATCATATCAAAACCTTCTACAAAAGTGGATATTGTTATTTTTATAATAAAAATTAGATAATAATAACCTTGTAATTTATTTTTTTCCTCCTTTTCCTATTTTCCACAAGAGATCTTGATAAAATAATTTAGTGCACCAAATATATTTTGTCATCACCAAATATAAATTACCCTATAAAACCTTATAAAATTATATAGCGGATAATACTTATCTCGTAATTACCTTTTCATTTTTTCTTGTTGTCCACGGGTAATCTTAACAAACGTAATTTATATGGTTCAACATTTTCAAGAAAAACCTAATTAACAATTTAATTTATAGACAATGTATACAACTAATTGATTACAAATTTAATTACGTTTTCTAAGAATATATAAGTTATACTATCAAAACCTTTGAAAATGTGCATATTATTTTTTTATAATACGAACGAAAAACTACATGTTAACTTATAATACGTATTACTAGCGAGTTAGATATAAGTTTTACAAAATATTAAATCTAATATTCTATATAACTTTAATTTTACAACTACTATTATTGTTCACATAATTATTTTATTATACCTAAACCAAATCCCTAAACCCTGAAAAAAAGTTAACAACCTAAACCAATGGATTACTGATAAATTCTACGAATGTCGTCGATAATCCGTCAGTTTATGTCAAGGACATATTTCACACATTCATCGCTAATCCGTCGCTTTATACTATATATAATATGCATGCAAAGTCCTCGATAAGCCGTTAGTACATTTGCGAGGGAAACCGACGGATGTGCAAAATTAGAGGGAAAATGATCTTGAAATATTTTGGAACCGGCGAACAATAAAGTTTCAGTAGAGTCCGACGAATTATCGACGATATAGTATGTCGGTTTCTTTGATTGAAAAATAGGAATTCGACTCTTCTTCTTCATTTCAAGAACAAAGGAGAATTTTGGAGTTGTTCCGATGGGTAGTGGTTTCTGAGTTTCGTCGCCTATTTTTTGTTCCTCCCCTCAGCGCCGCCTGTCTCTTCAGAGCAGACTATCATTTTGCCGCCTATCTCCTCGGTGCTAACTATCCTTTCGTTAACCTCTCCGGGCTTTACTATTGTCTCTCTCTCTCTCCAATACTCCTCATTTTTTTCCTGGGACTGAAAGAAGGCACGCGTATGTTAGAAACGACACAATTGTAAAATTCACAATTACTTATCCAAAATCAAAAATGTCAACAAAGAGATTTTTCAAACTAAAAATTATAAGAACAAATGGATTCATCAAGCTAGGGAAGATAGCTAGTGGAAAAATTGGAGTTGAGTGATCTATGGAAGACCACCCAACTCCATTTCTATCCACCAGAGTTATCTTCCATGGCTTGATGAATTTGTTTGTTTTTGTAACTGTGAATTTGATAAAATTTTTCATTGATATTTTTGGTTATGGATTGATCATTGTGAGTTTTACGCGTGTGTTGTTTATAACATACTCATAGAGTCTTCTTTTAATCATATGAGATCAATGAGAACTATTGGGGGGGGGGGGGCAANNNGCAACAATGGTGAAGTTCGGAGAAGTCATTGTTGAGAAGTTTACACGCTTAATAGAAAAGAAAAAAGTTGGTCCCACGATATTGCTAGATATCGAAGTTACGCTAATTTGTTGTACTTTAATTTTTTTTGAATATTTAATTTTCTATTTTTTCGTTAGATATCGTATATTTAATGTTTTATTTTAATTATTTTTTATTCTTTATAATATTTAAGTTTAATTTTAATTTAGTATTTATTTATTAATTTTTATTATATATTTTCAATTTTGAACAATCCATTGATTTTTTGTCGGTTTTTTATCTATGGAATATTGACAGACATAATACCGGTGGAAGTAGTCGTATAAAGTTGTCGTCAATAGCTTCCAACAAAAAATCGACGGATCTGTTTTAATGACGTCTTGAGGACGACTGGTTTTTCCTGTTATTATTCTGTTGGTTATGGCAAAAAAAGCAACAAAATAACGACAGTAATGAATGTCAATTTACAAAAGAAGAAGAAAAATATTGGATACGGTTGCTGACAAATTTATAGAAGAAGTAAAAAAAATCTCACTTAATTTCATATGCAAACATGATACCTTACCTAATATGTAAACTTAGAAAGAAAAAAAATATCAATCCATTCAAGATCTTCGTAAACTCTAAAGAACTGCCACAAGTAATCTTTAGTTATAATTTTCAAATTAATAACTTTTAACAGCTCGTTGTTATGTGAATTTTTTGACCATTTTAAAATAGGAAAATATGCTATATAAATGTTGAAAGTCATTGAATGTTTTTCAATACACATTCATGACTGAAAAACCTTAACAGAAGATAAAATATGACATATAAAGAAATAAATGGCAACATATATCTTCTCTGAATCAATACAAGGATAATCAAACAACGTCTCTTGTATAATCAAATTCTTTTATCAAGTTTGTACCGCTTAAACATAAAGACCTTATGAACCTTATAATGCTCATTTTATAAAGCTTTATAAGTTTACATGATTTTAAAAAACACAATCTTGATTTTCAATCTAATATACGATTTTACGGATCAAAGTAGTTGCATCTTACATATTTTATAGTGTTTAAAAACGTTAATAAATGTTAAGAAGATTTATTAATAATGTAGTTCAACGTTAATTTACTTTATCGTGTTTATAGTGTACTTTATAAGATGTTATAATGTATTTTATAAAATTATATAAACATGTTTATAAGTTTAAATGATATTAAACAATGACAAAAAATGATATTAAACTAATTTTATATAAAGCTTTATAAATTGAAATGATGATCAAAACGTAATAATGTTGATGTTAAAATCATATAAATATTTTGTTTTGTAATAGAACTTATAAAAACTTATAAAATTAGAAGCTTTATAAAACTATATAAAACGTATATATCTAAGATCTCTTAATTTACAATATTTAAAAGTAAAATAAAGAAGATAAACATTTCATTTATTTATAAAAATTAAAAAATTAACCACTTCTTCATACGACTCTCTCCCTCTCTTTCTCTGTCTATCAAATTCATAAAGTTTCAAGTCAAATAGATTAAAGTTCATCTATTTCGCTTTAATTTCTCCGAGAATTCTTTAGGTACTCTCGTTTTAATCTCTTTGCAATGCGTTAATTTTTTTTTTCTTCTCTAGCTCTTCAACTTATTCACAATGGAAAATACATGAGAGAGATAAAAAAATTTCAGGTCCTCGGTTCTTATATGCATAACATATAAAACCGAAAGTTTTATGTTTAGGGTTATGACAATAAACATTTATTAGCTACATTTATTTGATTTAAAAGGTATTATAACTTGATTTTTTTCCAAATGTAGGACAAATCTTCTTCCTCATCTTTTTTTTATTTGGAATTCTTCGTCTTCGTCTTCATATGTAAGAAAATTACTTTCTTATTTATATATTTGTATTGAGTCAGAGATAAGAACATTTAGTTTTTACAACTGATTATAAACTTAGGGGTTTTGAATGTTGATTTTTTTCAAGGTTTGATTTTGGTTTATGACTATTACAATAATTTCAACCCGACGTTTTCCAAAAATCTTATGAACTCTTCGCATTCATCTTTCTAATTTTTGGATTCTCCCTCATGTTTTTAATCTTTTATAAAGTAGTGCAATAATAATTATATAGTTTCCTACATAATTTTTAAAATTATGGTTTATAATTTTATATAACTTAAGTATGATTTAGTTATGTTTTAAAACCTTATAACATGACATTTTTGAATATTTTTAAATGTTTTTATAAGTTTTTATCTAACAACTTATAAATCCTAATAGAAAATGCACATATATATACATATATATATATATATATATATATATATATGTTTGTTATCTTGTACCAAATAGACTTATAAGTAGACTATAATTCTTCATAAGCCATTTTATAATGTTTTATGAGATATATTAAATAAGAGAACAGTTCGTAAGAAAAAGTTTATGAAGAAAAACTACATTTTTATTACTCTTCTTCGCTTTGTAAACAAATTTGGGAGCCTTTAAAAGTTGATTTCATTTTGAAAATGTGATTTTGTTAACAAAAATAATTACCTAATTTGTTCCGATAATTCATAATACCTCTTTACTTAGTCTTTTAATATTGAGAATCTTTCTCTTTGTCTTCTTTATATATTAGTATTACAACAAAATTTAGTTTCCTAAAATGATTATAAGAATATGGTTTAAAAATATTTTATAATGTATTTTATAAATATTAATTAGTTATGCTTTATATACTTATAATTACATTTTTAAATAATTTTAAATGCTTGTTGTAAACATTTACAAAACAACTTATAAAAATTTATAAACATGTGTGTATATATATATATTATAGTTTTGTTGTCTTGTACTAAGCATGCTTATATAAATGGTTTGTAATGATTCATAACGTCTCTTATAATGTCTTATGAGATATATAACATAGTTAAGAAATTTGTAAAAGTTTTATGTTGCAGAGTAGATAAGTTAACTAATTAGCTTACATGGATCTCCATTATGTTCATTTTCTTCATGTTGCTCAATTGCAACAAAAAAAACGTTACCTTCATCTATGAAAGCTCCAGTTTCATAATTATTTTCATCACAATTTGTTAAAATGACATTCAAATCTAACATATGTGTCGCTCATCATAACTTGTTGCAATGACATTTAAATTGAACATGTCTCCACAAATTGTTTTATTTGTAAGTAATATCAACATGAAAAATTTTCTCCCTTCAAATATTCTTTGAAGTCAACTAAACAGATAATTATCTACATTCTTCATTTAAAGTTCATAATTATGTACGTAGAAAAACACTAAGAGGCGATGAAAAATTTATGAATTATTAATTTTAGAAATGAAAACAAAGTTAAAATTGTGAATATATTTTATTTGAGAGGATATAAAAGACAAATTATAAGATTTCTTAATATGTGTGAAACAACCTTAAACGAAAATTATTTCTATATGGAGTGAGTAACATTTAGAAACTTCATAAATGCTTTTTATTATCTTGAATATCATGGAAACATGCTAATATAAGTGATTTTGAAAATGCTCTGCCTATATGCTTCAACGTTTAAGTTTTGTTTATATTTTTTTATATAATTTTATTACTTTTCTGTATAAAATTTTATAAACAAGTATAAAGTTGGGAATCTCATTATATAGTTTTATAATTTCTGTATAAAACTGTATAAGCATGTTTAAATTTATTATATAACATTGAAAAAGCTCATCAATTTTTTTTATATTGAATATCTTCCTTTAATTTTCAAATTTGCTATCAGGTAAAAGTTGTGATAAAGGTGATGAATTTGATGATGTAAACATTTAGGCAGTGCCTTTTTACTAAGCCTTCAAAAAGGTTATTCAATAACTTCATACCTATTTACATTGTTTTATACATGAAGACATAAAACCTTATAAAAATATAAAAAAGTACAATTCATCATTTTTATATGTTTTGTGTTGCTTATAATTACACTAGTCATCACTTTATGTTGGTTTCAGGTAAAAATCGGTTCAAGTTTATGTCTTAGTTGTGTTTTTGATTTTTTTTTTTTTTTTTTTACCAAAACTTGACATCATACCATTATTATTCTTAATCCTCAACTGAAAAAACCTCACCACTTATTTTTCGGATTATATTAGGTGATGAATATACTTCATTTCTAACAGAGAAATTGAATATGAAGTTTGTATAGCTCAGCTACTTTTTTAATTTAAGATTGAACGTTATTACAAATCTATTGACTTTCTTTCATGCTCATTTGTTAATAAGTTAGGTTTTACTTATGTGAAAAGAGAAATTAGGGTTTTCTAGTTACTAGAATTCTTTTAATTTGTACAATATTAGGTTTGGAAGTAGACATGAATCGTCTCTAAGTTGTTCTCGTTCTACTGAGGTTCTCTTCCATTTTTTATCCAAATCATAGGTTTTGAAAAAATAAGGATTATTTAGATTTTTGATCGGATCCATAATATTGATTTGGTTGTAAATTAGGGTTTACTTATTAGAGATATTTGAATTCATATTTTCCAATTTTATAATTGGTGTACTAGAACCTTATGAGTTTTATAATTGATACAATGAAGAAATTCACTTCGTGTTATAGATGAAGACATTACCTATAACGAATTGGTAACAGTAGTATTGGATGATTTTATAGTAGATTATGATCGTAGTTATATGAAACTAAGTTATGGTTTACTATCAAGTTTTATTTCTACTACGAATTAACTTCTTCCTACCTTTATAAGAAATGATTGTCATGTTAATCTTTTATCAAGAAGTTTCATTCAAGTGGAGAGGTTATAAAATTATGTGTCACATTGAAGCAAAATAATATGTTCTCCTACACTCCACTTATTTTTGTTGACGAGGTATATTTGGTTTAAAAGTTTTTATACTTTTTAGTTTATAAAGATGTTATATATTACGTTGACACAACATTTAGGAAAGTCAATCATCGTCAAGATGAAGCAAAAATATTGGGTACTATATTAAGCAATCATTATGAGAGAGGAAAGTATGGATAAAAGCCTAAGAAAATCATGGAGGTTGCAAGAAATGGTCATGAGGTTTAGATATCGTATTCAAAAGCATAGAAAGAATAAGAACATGCACAAGAATTTCTAGATGTATTCCAGCTAATAGTTATGAAGTTTTTCCCAAATGGTTTCACATGGTATGTGCAAAAAAATCTGGTTATTGATAAACAGGATTTTATCAATCTCTATCTAGCAAGTAATCCTAGACTACTTGAATGTCGATGTGGTATTTAGGTGTCAAATCCAGTTGGGGATGCAATTAACTCACTAATTTTATTAGAATTGAATTTAGTCTAAGCAATTCAAAGTTGGTTGAGTTTATTAATTTAAAGTGTTCATGTATTGAAAACCGATAAATGATTAAGCTAAAAAGATAATAAAGATTAAACAAAGAATGCAATGATAAAAAGCTAAACAAACGGGCAATGGTAATCGACTCGGGTGATCAAATGATATCCTAAGATGCTCAATGCTAACACTAACTGCTAATCCTTTGTCTAAGATTTCCATGTATAGACTAATCCACTCTCGTGGCACTAATCATTTTCCTAA
>OVBE01012049.1:0-11667 GCA_900406425.1 Iberis pinnata
TATATATATATATAATTTTTCATTTGACATATATGGATAAAAATTTGGAAAACCCCAAACTCAAATCGTAAACTCATACCTATTTTTGTTTGATGTTTGGGGGTTTCCAATTTTTTTATCCATATATGTCAAATGAAAAAATTATATATATAAAAAAAATCAACGGATTATTGACAAATTTCCCCTATCCGTCGATTTTTTTATAAAAAAATTTCATTTGACATATATGGATAAAAAAAATTGGAAAACCCCAAACTCAAACCGTAAACATATGTAATTTTAGTATATATCATTAATGTAGGTGTTACGGTATCATTAGACATATATATTGATAAAAATTTGTTTCGAACAAATTTTTTTTTAAAATCTATAAACCCAAACTCAAAACCCCAAAAACTAAAAGATCAAACCCTAAACTCAAATCCAAATGATCAACCCCTTTTATTACTTATATATACCTTTGGCAAAATTATTTTTCATTTTACCAATGGATTTCAAACCCCAAACCACAAATTTAGAAAAATCGACGGATTATTGACGGATTTCCCCTATCCATCGATAATTCGTCGATAATAATCCGTCAATTTTTTAAAAAAAATTTTCATTTGACATATATAGATAAAAAAGTGGCAAACCCCAAACTCAAACCGTAAACATATGTAATTTTAGTATATATCATTAATGTAGGTGTTACGGTATCATTAGACATATATATTGATAAAAATTTGTTTCGAACAAATTTTTTTTTAAAATCTATAAACCCAAACTCAAAACCCCAAAAACTAAAAGATCAAACCCTAAACTCAAATCCAAATGATCAACCCCTTTTATTACTTATATATACCTTTGGCAAAATTATTTTTCATTTTACCAATGGATTTCAAACCCCAAACCACAAATTTAGAAAAATCGACGGATTATTGACGGATTTCCCCTATCCATCGATAATTCGTCGATAATAATCCGTCAATTTTTTAAAAAAAATTTTCATTTGACATATATAGATAAAAAAGTGGCAAACCCCAAACTCAAACCGTAAACATATGTAATTTTAGTATATATCATTAATGTAGGTGTTACGGTATCAGTAGACATATATATATATATATATATATATTGATAAAAATTTGTTTCGAACAATTTTTTTTTTGAAAATCTATAACCCCAAACTCAAAACCCCCAAAACTAAAAGATCAAACCCTAAACCCAAATATGAATGATCAACCCCTTTTATTACTTATATATACATTTGGAAAATTTATTTTTCATTTTATCAATGGATTTCAAACCCCAAACCACAAATTTAGAAAAATCGACGGATTATTGACAGATTTCCCCTTTCCATCAATTTTTTAAAAAAAAATTCATTTGACATATATGGATAAAAAAAAGTGGAAAACCCCAAACTCAAACCGTAAAAATATGTAATTTTAGTATATATCATTAATGTAGGTGTTACGGTATCATTAGACATATATATTGATAAAAATATGTTTCGAACAATTTTTTTTTGAAAATCTATAACCCCAAACTCAAAACCCCAAAAACTAAAAGATCAAACCCTAAACTCAAATCCAAATGATCAACCCCTTTTATTACTTATATATACATTTGGCAAAATTATTTTTTATTTTACCAATGGATTTCAAACCCTAAACCAAAAATTTAGAAAAATCGAAATCCGTCAATTTATTTTTAAATTTTTTCATTTGACATATATGGATAAAAAAATTGGAAAACCCCAAATCCCAAACTCAAACTGTAAACATATGAAATTTTAGTATATATCATTAATGTATGTGTTACAGTATCATTAGACATATATATTGATAAAATTTTGTTTCGAACAATTTTTCCTTGAAAATCTATAACCCCAAACTCAAAACCCCACAAACTAAAAGATCAAACCCCAAACCTAAATCCAAATGATCAACCCCTTTTATTACTTATATATACATTTAGCAAAATTATTTTTTATTTTACCAATGGATTTTAAATCCCAAACCACAAATTTAGAAAAATTGACGGATTATCGACGGATAGGGGAAATCCATCAATTTTTTTTTATTTGACATATATGGATAAAAAAATTGGAAAACCCCAAATCCCAAACTCAAACCGTAAACATGTGTACTTTTAGTATATATCATTAATGTAGGTGTTACAGTATCACTAGACATATATATTGATAAAAGTTTGTTTCGAACAAATTTTTTTTGATAATTATCGACGGATAAGGAAAATCCGTCAATAATCCGTCGATTTTTCAAAATTCGAGGTTTGGGGTTTGAAATTCTAAACATGTGTTTCAATATTATCTTTCAAATACATGATTATAAATTATGGATTGATTCATGTTTCATACTATATAACAAAAATATGTTAAACTGACTTTAACGACATTTCACTAAAACATGTTATAACCGAAAGTGTTTTATAACGTATAAGATGATCAACGGTAAAGTTCGAACGTAAAAAACATGTTTTCAATTATATCCTACTATGATTCATTATAAGAGTTAATGTGTTATCATTAATAATAAAGATTGAACCTTAAACCCTATATAAATCCCTAAACCGTAAATATTTTGACAAACCGACGGAATATTGACGGATTATCGACGGATTCTTAGGAAATTCGTCGATAATCCGTCGATTCTGTCAACATGCAATCCATCGATAATCTGTCGATATCCGTCAAAATTTTTCCCGCGTTTCATTTTCCCAAAAATTTTGGAAAGGTGCGAAATTTAATTTTTTTTAAAACCGACGGACAGTCGTCGATAATCCGTTGGTTTTTTTAAACCGACGGATTATTGATGACTGTGTCCGTCGATTTTTTAGATTAAAAAAACCAGTAGCTTCTTCCTCCTCCATTTTCACGCAAAGAAGACGAGTTGGAGGAGAGAAAAAGCTTCGATTCTCCATTTTTCACCGAACAATGGCCGAAAGAAAATCCATGTAAGTTATACTAATTAGTTTTAGGCCTATTTGTGTTGATTTTTTTTGGATTTGAACAGTTAGTTTAGGATTTGTAAGAAATTTTGGATTTTTAGAAACTTGATAGATTTTGAGAAAATTAGATGTTATTGATAGATTTAGGTTTGATTAGTGGATTTATGGTTGTTTGCTTGTTTGATTGGCTTAGAATTGTATTATGGATTGATAAATTTGATGAATTTGGGATTGTTAGGGTTTTTACAAATTTTAAGAATTTAAGATGTTTTGTACAATTTTGATGGATTTAGGAATGTTAGGGTTTTTAGAATTTTAGGAAGTTAAGGGTTTTTGAATATTTTTTTGAGAATTTTACAAAATTTGGAATTTTAAGGTTTTAGAAATTTTTTAATTTAAGGATTTTGAGAAATTTTTTTATTTTTGATAGATTTAATATATTTTGTGTTTTTAGAGTATATAATATAAGATATAAAGTATATAATATGAATTATATAATTTTTATCTTTAATATTATTAAAATATATTCCATATTAAATATTAATTTATTTGACGTATCCAGGAGATCTGGTCTACTTAGGCATCTCAAGGGGAAAGCGACGACATCTCCATAGAGACTGTATATGAAGTAGTGTCTCATGTAAATAATGTTTAAATTTAATTACATACTATTGCATAATATTGATACTAATACAATATTGTGTTTTTTTCATACTACGAAGAAGTCCAAGGGCCGGATGTTCGGGTTAGGGAACATGACTGGTTATTGCTTCCCAGGATCGGAATCCCGAGCTACAACGGGTCATTATGAGGAGTTGAGGAGGAAGAATGAGGAGATGGAGAGAATGAAGAAGGAAATGGATGCGCAAGCAAAGGAGATGAAGGCGTTGCAAGAAGAGCGCGGCGCTCAGATGGAGGCGATGCGGGCTTCACAACTTAAAATGGAAGAGTTTATGAGACGTTTCCCGGGGTAGATTAGTATATTTATCTTTTTATATAATTGTAATTTTAGGATTTTAAGAATATTTTGTAATTTTTATGAATTTTTTATTTTAATTTTATATATATATATATTTTTGAATTTTATTTTATATTTTTAATTTAATTCTTTTTTACAAAATTTTTATTTTTCCATCGATAATCGGTCGGATTTTTTTATATATTTTTGAAGAATCTGTCGATATGTTTTTTTCTTTTTAAAGAATCCGTCGATAATCCGTCGATATATTTTAAAGAATCTGTCGAATATATCGATGGATTATCGACAAAAAAAATATTATGACGGAAAAAGTTGTCGATAATCCGTCGGTTTATTTCCGACGATAATCTGTCAGTTTAACCCCTTTATCGACGTAAAACCGACGGATATGTCCGTCGGTTTCGCCGTGTTTTCTTGTAGTATTTCTACCAAAGTAATTGTAGAATTTAGACATATATAGCAATAGGAAAGAGATAATTTCTTCCAATTTTAACCTCTAGATTTAACCACGTGGATGAAGCGTGCATGTATAAGCACATGAGTGGTTATTGGAAGGAGAGTCATAATTTACAGTATGGGTATAACGTCGTGTATCATGCATTATGTACAACGTCATGTCCATGATATGTGTGTACATGATGCTAATTATCAAGAGACTTCCACTCTAATGAACTTTCTACCATATACGGGAGACTTCCACTCTAGTGGACTTTCTACCAAAGTAATTGTAGAATTTAGACTTAGCAATAGAAAAGAGAAAATTTCTTCCAATTTTAACCTCCATATTTAATCATGTGGATGGAGCGTGCATGTATAAGCACATGAGTGATTTTTGGAAGAAGAGCCATAATTTACAGTATGGGTACAACGTCGTGTATCATGCATTATGTACAACGTCATGTCCATAATATGTGTGTATATGATGCTAATTATCAGTGTTTGGTCCATGATGTGTGTACACGATGCTAATT
This sequence comes from Iberis pinnata, assembly GCA_900406425.1. Classification (NCBI taxonomy): domain Eukaryota; kingdom Viridiplantae; phylum Streptophyta; class Magnoliopsida; order Brassicales; family Brassicaceae; genus Iberis; species Iberis pinnata. The sequence goes on from OVBE01012049.1 coordinate 4,906, forward strand.
ATCATCGTCATATCTACAATGATAATGCAGTTTGCATACAATGTCGTCTACACTATGTCATGTCCATGATGTGCGTGTACATGATGCTACTTATCATCGTCATATTTGTGATACATGTACAAGATGCTATTTATTAGTGTCATGTCCACAACGATAATGTAGTTTGCATACAACATAGTGTACATAATGTTTATTAGCGTTATGTCCACGATGTGTATGTGCACGATGCTAATTATGAGCATTATGTCCATAATGATAATGCAGTTTGCGTACAACATAGTCTACACTATATTAATCCACTATATGTGTACATGATTATCATTTATGTCCATGATATGTATACACGAAATTTACATGAAATCATGATGCTATAGAAAAATAAAGAAAAATATTGTTTTTTGTCTAAATTAAACGAAACACATCTTTATTTATAGAGTAAAAAATTATAAATTTTGGCAGAATTTTTAATATTTTTGAAAATATATACTATCAATAAATTAGTTTTAAAGATTAAGAAAATTAATTAATTGACAACAAACAAAAGGTGGAAAAAAATTCAAACCACTCACATCATATTTCCACTCTGGAGAGTATAATTATATTTTTACTCATTTAGGTGGTGATTGGTAAGTGATGTGGATTTATATTTTTTGTTGTATAAAGTTGGCTGTAGGAATTATTGCTCTAACTTTTATTTTTCTGCTGTAGAATTTTGGCTTTAGAATTCTTGTTGTATGTTTTCAAAATAAAATTATGATTGGCAAATATCAGTGTTGTAGGCTATTTTGCTTTGCAGAACCAAAAAATATTCAAAGCTTAAATACTAGTGCTCTGGACTTTTTGCTCCGCAGAACCAAAAAGTAAACAAAATAAAATATATTACTTTAGAAATCAAAAATCTTCACAGAACTTGATTGGTGAAAACTTATTGCTTTAAAAATCAATATGACACTGCAGAGATTTTAAAGCATTTACCAATCACCACCTTAAAGTGCATCAATATCAAAAAGTTGTCAAAATACAAATACTACCACAAAATCCACCTAGATAAAATTATTCCTAAATATATTATATGAATCTACAATACTAATTAAATATTGATAACGATTTTGGACACGAATAATCATAGTAAAAGAAAAAAATATGTTTTAATATTTTAAATAAGGTGTCCATATACAATCTCATGAAAATATGTTTAAACCGAATCTGTTCATATAAAATGATGAATTAATCAAGATACTTATAGTTCAATTATATATCAATGACAAGGCTGCAACATTATTATACTAGATTCAATCATAAATGGACATCGTAACTACTAAATTGGTGCATGCATGCGTAACGACGAAAAATATAAAAAATAGAAAAAGTATTTGTGTATAAAAAAGTATCGATGCACACACGTATCCAAACTCACAAATGGTATACAATACGTGTGGTCCAGAAAAACAAGAATCAACATCGTTGTTATAATTTATACTAATGGTAATAAATACCCACAGATGTCCAAATATTCATAAATGGAATTTGTCAGTTGTGAGCGACTCTTTCGCACTGCTGGTCCTTTTTAATATTTCCAACCTTTTATCAAACATTAATTTCATCAACTATATGTAAAAACCAGGCTATATAAAATATATATATATATATACGGTGAATGTACTAATTATGAAAACCAATTATTTACACAAATCCTTAATCTCTCTCTAAACTCGAGACTAGTTTTTATTAATATTTTGTGATGCATTGTAAAATACTTTTTCACTGGACTTTAAATTAAGAAACTCATGAAACAAACTAATCCAATTTATCGTTGATAACTTTTGATAGTTAGTACTTCAGAAAATGATCTTGATTTATTTATGATTCTATCACACAATTATTCAATACACTGAAAACAATTTTTTATACTAAAATAATTTTATTACCAAATAATATAGATACAATTTCACTAGTTATCAGTTCGGAATGTTGTTTATTTATATTATGATCGTGCTCATGACATTTATTAGGGATTGAAGTGTTGATTAAACAAAATTTGTTATTGGGAATTAAAGCTGAGTAGTTCATTAATAAGAGTGAGTCAGACCAAAATAAATATTGAACAACTTGTCGACACACTTGTCGTCGTACGGTACTCACTTTATGGCTCGAAGAAGGACCAATTTACCAAATACCAACCGACTCCTCCTCCTACACTATTCCATCATTCAATTTATTACCCTCTCTACAATATAATATTGATACGTCTGAATTATGATTCTATAGGACATTTCTATTTTATTTTGTATTTAAGCATATAATTAAAAATCATTAGCTTCATTTTTTTGAGTTATGGTTAATTCGTACGTGTTTATATTTTTGTTTGTTTATTCTTTGTTTATGCTCTAAACTATGATTACTCAACCCATGAACCTCCATTAATAATATCAATGCAATATCAGTATAATTCTATAATATGATTTTAAAAAATATTTTATTTTATATGTGGGAAATGAACAAGACACACACAAGAAGCTCTTGACTTCTCTAATATACTATTGAATCATAAATCATAAAACTTGTTCAGATTGATCTGTTTCAAGTAATGTGGGTTTTGTCGTTTATACTGTAGTTTCATGTATTTTAATGCCAATTGTCCATTTCTTAATCAAAACACCTTCTTTTTTTTCTTTCTCTAGGTATTATTTTTAATTCAATATTTTTCTGGTGAGAGTGGGACTTACTAAATGACACAGTTTGCTAAAAATCTACCCTCGTGCTTCGTGCTCTACTACCTCTCGTGAGTTTATTATAATAAGTAAAAAAAAAACCCACAATTTATAGCGTAGTGAAGATTCTCTGTGAAATATTTATAATCTTGTAAAAGTTTTTTTTTAAGGTTTTGTAACAATGGAAGCTGAAACCAGAGTAAAGTATTATTATCATTAATATTTTTCATCTGCATTGTCGATTTTCATCTTCTTGCAAGCATTGGATCAGATTCTAAAGGTACAAACTTTTTTTTATGCTTTTTATTTGGGATTAACACTACATAAAATCGTATAAAAGACCAGCTTTAATTGGTTCAGACAGTATACATATATTCTTTGATTGTAGTTTCAGTTTTGTAGATTCTGTCGAAGAGGAAAAAACAGAGAGAGCATTGTGGATATTGTAATGGAGAAAGAAATGTGTAGAAGACATTTGTCAAGAGAAGGAATAGGATGTGTTTGGGTGTTTATGAGCATGTTTGAATTCAGACATGGTGGATCTAATCAAAAGCTGTTGATAGATAAGAAACGTGGAAGTAAAAGAATCAATGGTTTGTTTCTTTTCCCTCTTTAAACATCATTAAGAAACTGTCTGAAACAAATAGATTCTCACTTTGTTTTTGTTTAACACTAACAATGCAGGTATTGAAACTAAAATTGAGAAGCAGCTTACTTGTAACCATGAGGTGAGATGTTAGGATTATGAGTTTCCAACTCAAAATCAATTGTCAATTAGTGAATTACCCTATAAATATCTTTTATATATTAGTTTTTTCGATTTCAATGTGAGATATTATATTCCTAATACGTCATTTCGAGATAATGAGTCTCGTTAGGCATTAATCTCAAGTTAGTTTGGCCCAAGACTAGCATGACCAATTTTGGGTCGGACCGCAAATCATACCGGAGTTTGATATCATGTTGATTTATGGATTTCCAACTCAAAACTAATTGACAATTTGTGGATTGACTCAAATCTTTATATATCAGTCTTTTCCGATACGAGATATTATGTCGCTAATATGAGATTGTTGTGTTTATTGTCTTAGGAGAGTGAAAGTGAAATGCAAAGTGTTAAAAAGCTTATAGAAGAGGAGATTGATGAGAAGATTCAACAAAAGTGTGAAATTGAATGCAAAGGAAGGACAAAGAGAAGAAGTAGAACATTGAGCAAAACCAAGGTTTTGATTGCTTGTGATGATGATGATCATGCAGATAAATCAGATAATCAGTCTTCAAGACTCTCTCTAAATGAAGTTGATTTGATAAATGATGATTCAGAAGAGAAGTTTAGTGACTTGATAAGAAGGCTAATAGCTCAAAAAGAAGGCAAGACAAGAGAGTGTTCCACATGTACACAGACAATTGTAGTTTTGAAGCCTGAATTGGATAATGTTGGCTTATCACCTGAAACACAAGCTATATGCAACAACAAGACCAAACATAGGAGTTTTGGTTCTCGCTTAGCTCTTAGTAGAATCAGTAGAAGACTAAAATCATCTCTTGGAAAGACTCCATGTAATTCCCAACATGACTCTGATCATGATCAAGATTCATTGTCTTCTAACATGAGCCAAGACTGTTGTTTAGGAGAAGATAATAAGGAGGAAACTTTTATCAGTGGAAATGAAGACAAGAAGAAGAGTATGTGTGGTATATACATTGCAGCTAAGAAACATCTATCTGAAATGCTTGCAGAAGGAGATTTAGATTTGGATTTACCGGATAAAGAAGAACCAAGAATCCTTGGCAAGATTCTTGCTTTCCCAGAGTTCTCCACACCTGAAAATAGTCCAAGAATGACCTTGCCTCATGATTTTTTTGGTGAGAGCTCAGAAGATTACTCTAAAACAATTGGATTGGATTCAAACCGACATGAAGGAACAGTTTCTTCGAGCGATATGACAGTTCCTAGAGGTGGTTCAGACACTGGAAAGGAAGAGTTGGATTCATTGTCTGAAGCAAATGAACAGGTTTGGATCCTTGTGTAAATCATACATTTTCAATTGTTTTCTTGAAGAAAGTTTCAGAATTTCATGATTTAATCTGTTTTCAGGAAGCATTAGAAGAGAGGCAATCACCATCTTCACCACAAAACTCTTCAATCAAAATCTCAGAGTGCCAAGAAAATGCTACAGATGTGTTGGGAAAGTCAAGTCCAGTGTCTGTGCTTGAGCCTTTCTTTACAGATGATGACAACATTAGTCCAAATACTTCCAGATTCTCTTCAGGTATGCTTAAAATCAATCTGCAACATTAAGTAAATTGTCTCTAGAATTCAGTTTCTGACTTATTTCATTGACTCAAATCAGTCGAAAGGCGGTTGCAACCACTCTGCATAAGATTTGATGAACCTGATTCTCCAAGATCAGTCAGAGACATGGATGACAAAGAACTGATACTTGCATACATTCAATCGGTAATGAAATCTTCAGACTTGAACTGGGAAGAGATTTTATCAAGATCCTTTTATTCAGAGCAGCTTCTTGAGCAGGCTCTAGTGGAAGAGATAGAGTTCTGTTATACAAATCTCTGCACAGATAAGTATCTTCTTTTTGATTGTATCAATGAAGTTCTTATGGAGTTTTGTAAGCATGGTCCTTGGATTTCATTCATCAAACCCGAAGTTCGGTTTTCTCAAGAGATGGAAAATGCTATTGAAGTGGTTCAAGAAGAGGTTTATTGGCATCTATTACCTTTGCCTTCTCCTCACACACTAGACCAGATAGTGAGGAAAGACTTTGCAAGAAGAGGAACCTGGATGGATCTAAGATTTGATTTCGGTTATATCGGTTGTGAAACAGCGGAAATAGTCCTTGATGAGCTATTAGAAGAAGTGATCAGAAACTGCACAGAGTTGTTAAGCTGATTCCTTGAGCGTCAAGGAAGACAACTATATAAGAAGGGTTATGTGATAACTTTGTATAGTTTCACTTTCACAAGCTATGGACAAGCTTTAGTTTCCTTTCTTGTGAAGATACACACATGACACAACCACAGCTTTTGATACTGTAAAACTGTTGTTCTTATCCATTTGGCTTCTTTAGTGTAAAGTTTTGTGCTCTCTTGTGAATGTTATGTGATGATGAATAAGGACTGTGAACATCTTGCTTTAATATGTTACTTTATGGGTTGTCTTAATTATCTTTTAGGTACAGCTTTTTTACTAAACGAGGACCGTAAGTTATCATACACCAAAGATAAATTAATAATATTTCAAATAGATCTGAATCCAAGATCAAACACTTACTCCACATTTTTGAAGGATCTAAGGCCATCTCCATATATTATATGAGTTTTTAAGGATTAAAGCCTAAAAAATAAAAAAAAACAAATGCCTTAATTATATAGAATTGGTTCAGAAGGAAGAGTTTTTAGAAACTCTTCAGATCCCCTACGTGGAGATCTCCTATTGGTGAGGGAAAAAAATCGCATAAAAAAAGAATAGGAAGAGAAGTTGTCAAAGAGAAGGTGTAATATGTTGGTCTCGAGTTTCTAGGTTTTAGACCGGATCGAATTTCTAGCTGGGCTGGACACAAAATGAGCTAACGTTAAATCAGCTGGGCCACAACTAAGGCGAGGCCCAGTTCGCCTTTTAGCCTCAAAACGGTGTCGAATGGAGTCATCGTGGTTGTTATAAGTCTGTTACAACAGACTAAAAACGTAGTACATCAAAGCAAGAAGAGAATTCAGAGCAAGAGAGAGTTCTAAGAGAGACTAAGGAAATTCTCGGGAAAGTCTTGAAGTCTTGGAAGCATATTGATTCGACCTAGTGCAGGAAGAAGATTCACCAATCTTATTCTTCATTGTCTCCCTCTGTTTCTTGGTGGTGAGCTTGGTGTGCTGAATCCGTGAGCCTGAGCTGGTGGTTGTTGGTCCAGAAGTTGAGAGAATCAGGTCGTCTACCTTGTTCTTCATCCATTTGAAAACAGAAGCAAAACCAGAGGTTAATGATTGGTTAGATTGTATAACAAGAAACTTATTCAATCTAATAAACCATGGAAGTTAG
>OVBE01012050.1:0-13684 GCA_900406425.1 Iberis pinnata
ATGGTCACAAAAATAGCCACTACTTTACCTCTTCATGTTTTCGGCTCCTTTTACCAAATGTTTTGCGACTAAATTTTGGCAGTGTCAAAATAGTTGCAAAACAATAGCAAATTAGTCTCTAAATTTAGAGACCAACAGTGNTAGAGACCAACAGTGGAGTCGCTAAAATCAGTGGCTATTCTGTTATTTTCTTGTAGTTAAATATGAAAATGGGGGTTTCTAACAAGTCCTAAGTGAAAAAAGAATGCAAGAAACTAAAAAGGCATAAATAGAAACAAAAATGCATAAGAAGTTAAAAATGGTAAAAGGTAAAAATAGAGGAAAAGCAAAGAAGGATAAAGATGCAATCAAGTGTAAAGTAGTTCTTGAGGACAAGGGTAATCGACCAGAGATCCATCCCAATCTACCTAAGCACCTAACATACTTCAAACAATGAGCTACCCCTAGACAGTAGATTCATATGCAACCAAGTCCAATCCCTTGATAAATGGAATCAACCTAAGAAATCACCAGACCTAACCCTCGTTAACGGTACACTACCTAGAAGGCATGAAGAACCAACCTACTAAAGCTAATAAGCTCCCTAAACATCTAACTCATTAGGCTGATATGCAAATCCTAAGCATCTAAATCGATACGCTAGGATGAGGAAATATTTGAAGTCACCATGATCAGGCATTCCATTGAACACCTTTCGGGTGCTGGAATGCCCAAGATCATATTTCAATTGGCGTGAAAGAAACCAGCATTAAGCACAATGAAACACAAGGGGTCTAATGCAAACAAGCTTAGGTGATAAGGTAAGATCAGAACATCAACCCTAGCCTACCCCATCCTCATAAATTTAAGGAAACTACTCACTACTCATAGGTATGAAAGCATGAAAAACAGAAATCATAACTTCAAAGCCAAACATGATGATCAAAGGTTAAACTATGAAGAACAGCAAGAACACAAACCCATAAAGTAAGAACATCAATGGAACAGAGACAAACCCAGAAAATGATCAAAGCTAAAACAGAAGTTTAAAATGAAAAACAAAAGATCAACATGTACCAGATAGACTTCAATCTTAAACTAAACAGGAAAGTAAAAGAAAACAGTAGATTAGCATAAAACTTAAAGGATTCTGGGTTTTTACACCAAGAACACTAAGAACTACAAAGGAAAAAGAGAGAAAAAGAAACTTAAGACAAAAACCTAAAATGACAACAAAAATAGAACTTCCTAAAAAGGAGGCGTTTTAGGGCTTATATAGTGTTTAGGGAAAGCCCTAAAACACATAAAAGATAAAATACAATCATTGGCTTGGATCTTGGGTCAGGTCCATTCTGGATTTGAGTTGGTCGGGTCGAAGCATGTTTGGCTCGACCTGAGAAGTGTATGAGATCGATCCGAAGTATTTAGGTGGCTTCAGAGCTTGAGCTGAGGTCGAGCCAAAATGTTGATGATTGAGGTGGTTAAGGTGAAGACGAGTATGTGATCGAGCCAGCTAGGGTGGTGAGATCAATCCGCGGTTGAGGCCGAGATGGGGACATAGCATGGCTCGATCCAAAGGTGAAGTTGAAAGAGATCAATCCGGGCTTTAGGTGGTGACGAGGTGAGATCAAGCCGAGGAGTTGAGTAGATCGGGCTGGCTGCTAGGTGGGCTCGATCCGTGGGATCGATCCAAGTTGAGGTTGGATTGATCCAGAATGTTGTGTGGATCGATCTGAGTTGAAATTGGATCGATCCAGAATGTTGCGTGGATCGATCCGATAGAGATGGGGGATCGAGCCAAATGGTTACCTTGATCGATCCGGGCTTGGAAAGTTGGCCGAGGTGGATCGATCCAAAATGTTATATGGATCGATCTGGACTTGGATTCGGCTTGATGGGGAGATCGATTTGGGCCTTGTACTGGTTCCATTCCACATTTTCCGATCCTCTTCTGAATCTTCACAAATCATCCTGAAAACTCCTGAAAGTCCTGAAAAATCTCCAAAATGCATGCATATGCAAAAATCTCTAAAAAACATAAACTTACTAGAAACAACTAAAAATGTGATATATGAACACATAAAGACCTAGATATCAATGCTAAATGTCTTCTAAAAACCATGAAAATACAGAGATATCAACTCCCCCAAACTAAATCCTTTCTTGCCCTCAAGAAAATAATTCAGAAGTCTGGGAGAGAGGTTTGAAAGTGGGAACTCAGAACCAAAACATTCTGCTAACACAGGTAATACTAATGTCCTTGTTACTAGTTCTAGAATGCAGTCCTAAGCTCGTCCTACTTAAAAACCTTAGCCATACTCATCACAGTTCATCACAGACAAATTCCAACTTCCACAATGCATTCAAATTTGTTTGCCCCTTTAACATTCATTAGTCCGGAACCATAGATCAAGTCATGTGCTTTCAATGAACTCATTTAATCAAGGACAGAATAAAGAGTAAAGATGACCCCTGCATGCAATGGTTAATGATTCAGAATAAGGGTTCTCTCAAAAGGGAATGATCTTTAGCAGAATGCTAAAGGTAGGAACACTTAGATGCACACAGAAATAGAACCTCATCTACCCAATGCTAATGAAACCTAAGTTTCCCGATTCTACCTAGTAGGAGGTCCTAAATTCTACCCTTTTGAAACTCAAAGTGATCCAACTTTTCACATTTTCCCTTTTTCATCTTTTCTTTGGTTACACTTAGGAGAAGCTTCTTTCTTAAATGATTTCTAGATGTTTCAAGAATTATTTACTTAAACACTTATGGCTTTCGACCTTTTAATTTATACTATCTTTTGGGTTTTACCCTTTAGAATTCATTGTCATATACTTTCTCTTAATCTGCACTAGCCATACTTCTTTTTCATACCATTGTTCCCCCAAACTTTCTACTAGCATATTCTTATTCTTTTTCCATTCCTCTCCAAAGTTTCTTACTTAACATTTCTTTTTTACCAGCTACCAATACCTTTTCATTCATTTTCATCCAAACCAACATCCAAAATTGAATCCCACCTAGTCCTATCTAGTCCAAAAAGCATGGACTACAACTACATGAGACCATATTCATGTTAGTTCAAACCTAACACGTTCTACCAAGCTCATTCCATAAAATACCTGCCACTCAGTAGTAAATTTATGGTTTGAAAGAAGGCAAGGTTCAAGGGTGGGGATTCTACTTGGGTTAACAAGAGTGGTAAAAGGTAGAAGATAACCCAAATATGTATATATTATCCATGAGTTCATATTCAGCACATAAACATGATAATTATACATTCAAATTCAAGTTCTAAAAGGTAGGAGCAAACTTCAAATCACAACATGCTTCAGGAGATAAATGATCATGCAATTTCACATTCCAAGCAAGGTGCAGTTTTACTTCAGAAAATTTCAGGATGCATTAGAAAACTAATAACCAGGGCACTAATATTTTCTGAGAAAACAACATACTTATAAGGTTATCATCTTCCTAGTTCCCTATGCATATGCAGCTACATGAAATTTCAACATCCTATATGCAACTACATGAAATGCAACTACTATGACACTCTGTTTTTGAAGGATGATTTTCGAAAAAATTTCAAATTTTAATGGTTTTTACATGCTAATAGATGCTATGTATGCTATGCAAAAGTTGGAGACAAAGGAACAAACATGGAAGTTTCATTAGATAGCAGTCCCCTGAATCCTCCCCCAAACCTGAATTACACAGTCTCTGTGTAAACCAAGTTCGAAGGTGGACTTAGGGAGTAAGATGATCCCTTTGGTGTCGCTTGTTCTCTTGAGTTGGTAGCATAACTGTTCATCTATATTCCCCCACTATGATTGAATATCCTTCAAGTGATCATAGTCCACTAACCTCGAGGTTTGATCAATCTTTCCGAGGTAGACTTGGGTATGCTGAAGGATAGGAGTGATCTAGCCTCCTACTCGTATTTGAGGTGCTCCCTTTTCTTGTGACATCCAAGTGAGACCTTGAAGTTTAAATAATTGTCTCAAAAATAGATTAAGTGGAAAAGGTCTCCTTTCGTAGAGGGTGGTGAACAAGGATTCGTCTTGAAGAACACTGCAAACCTGTGAGGCAATGCATAAACTCAAGAACTTAATCTCTTCCCCCAAGATGTAGCTTGTATCTCGCCTCATAAAGAAATAGTTTGTGATGATTTGGTGCACGTAGCGGATTGCTGGGTGGCGGATGAGGGTGCTTGTTTAACTGGTCCTTGCAACCTGTTGACTCAGTCATTTATTCAAAGGATCAGACAACATATTAAATTTAAATAGATAGTCTAAACGAGGCTATTTGACTATAGATTTTGATATTGACTCTCTTATACTTCGGCTAGGGGTGTTGACAAGGATCCTTAATCTTGGTAATCACTTCGTCTCTTTCGGACGAGGTGTCTTTATCTCCTGTCAAGGTTATAGCAACCTTGATAGAAGAGGTTGTTATGTGGACGAGATGACTTGGAAACGCTTCTATCTGATTCAATAGTCAAAGTACTAATACGTGGTCTGATGATCGTACTTTTACCCCGTCGATATCAGCGATATCTCTCTCTCTCTCTCTCTCTCTCTCTCTCTCTCTCTCTCTCTCTCTCTCTTTCCCTTGTCTTTTTTGTCCGACCACCTCTTTGGTTCATCTGACATCCTATTTATACTTCTCCTTCTCTGACTTGGTCCCGTCACGTCATGAACAGTGATGGGTCCACGTGTCTTTCACCGGGTTGGACCCTATCTGTCGGGCTTGGATTAGTCATTTGGGCCTTTAGACATTCTTGTTGGGCCTCAAAGTGGGTGCCAAACCCTGGCCCAACAGTTACTCCCCCCTAAGTCGACTAAATATTTGTCGACTGGAACTGCCTAGCCAAAGTTTTGTCATCGTGCTTAAGACTTGACGAGGTGAAAGACACCATGGGTAATTGACAAGATAAGAGTTCGCTGCGACTGATTGAAGTATAGCATTTTTGATTAATCGATGAAGTGAGAACTCATCGTAACCAATTAACGAGGTCAAAATTAATGTGATTGATCGTTGAGGTTGAAATGAACTTGATCAATCGACGAGGTGAGAATTCGTCATGATCAATCGCCGAGGTTAGAATAATCTTGATCAATCGATAAGGTCAAAATTAACATGATTGATCGTCGAAGTTGAAATGACTTTGATCAGTCGACGAGGTGAGAATTCGTCATGATCAATCGCCGAGGTTAGAATAACATTGATCAATCGACGAGGTGAGTATTTGTCATGATCAATCGCCGAGGTTAAAATAACCTTGATCAATCGACGAGGTCAAAATAGCATTGATTGACCGACGAGATGTAAATTCGTCATGATCCATCTCCAAAGTTAAAAAATTTATTTACACGGGTTACGAAGCGTGTCCTCTTTTGGAGTAGGCGACCCTTAAAATTCCACGTCAGCCCTTATAAGGATCCCCCCTCCTTTTATGCTTTCATCTTTCTCCTGCGCCTACGGGTACCACTTCTCTCCCCACTCTCCTCACTTTCTCTCTCTAGATTTACTTTTTTGCATTGCGTTTTTGTTTGTTATTTCGCTGTTTTTACCGTCGCCGGCCAATTTTCCGTTACCGTATACTTATTTTCCGGCTTGTCGACACGTAACGTCTGGTGACATTCCGCTTTTATCCATCAAAGAAGAAGTTATGTCAAACGAAATGGGTTCGACGACAAGGTCAAAGAATTTGCAGATTGTCCATTAGCCGACTAGCCCCAAAGTGAATGCTCCCGACCATTTAGCAGTCGTCGCAGCGTTGTCTGAGGAAGAGTATATTCTCCCGATAATAGAATTGGGGCCTTTGAGGATGACGACTATTACACAGGATCAGCCCCGTTGAAGATGACACATAGTCGCTGGCTCTCCTTTGCGTCTTATGCGGAATAAACGACACCAATCTCGAGTTCAGGATTCCGTAGTTCTTCGAACGGTCGTGGTCTCCTCCAGAGGGATACTTCATCCTTTTTGAGGACTACTTCTCCGACGCGAACCTTTGGTTTCCTTTGCCTAACCTTCTAATGTCGTTCTGTGCTTGGCGACGTATGGCTGTTTCACAACTTTTGACCATGGCTATACGGAATATAACTGCAATTCTGCTTCTGGGTAGTGAAAATGGGATAGATATTTCCATAGATTTTTTTGACCTTCTAGTGACCATCCACTCTCTTAATTTTGACACTAGATTCTTTTATGTGAGGATGAGGCCGAAGTATACACTTCTCACCAGGGCTAAGAGAAAAGTATGGGATTGGAAGAGACGGTATTTTTTCGTTAAGATTAACGACGCAGCAGTTCCCGACCTTGGACGAGAATATTTACGTGATTGGGCTCTAAAAAATGGTAGTGCTTTAGCTATTAATGGTGCTATTACTATGAATAGCTAATGTTTCTATCTTTCTATTGCAGACAAACCATTTCCCTTGGGGGCCTTCCCTGACTGCTTTTCGGATTCAGTTGACAAACTATCCAAGGCTTCGATCCTCAAGTGGCCAGAAGTTGACCCAGAGCGAGTTAGATGAAGCCTAGCACTTATCGGTTCTGGTGAGTATTCCCTGTTAATGCTTTTATACTTATAATCATAATTTCTCATCCCATTGTATTTTCAGTTAAACGAGATCACTTTTCCTACCCTTCAAATCCGAGAATGTCGTCTGACTTTTTGAAGAATTTACGAGAGAGCTCGCTGAAAACTCAGGCTGAAGCTGACACTCAGAAGAAAGATGTTAAAGCCGAGGCAGGGGCTAGAAAGAAAGCAATTAAGAAACCACCGAAGATAGGTGCTTTTGTGACTATGGAGAAGGCAGCTCTAGATGCCAAGAAGAAAGAGAAATCAAAAGAACAAGCCGAGATGTCTGAACAACTTCAAGAGAAGCTCGGCTTACAGGCTACTGCAGCGAAAGCTAAGGGCAAAGCGCACGCTGGTGTTAAAGAATCGAAGAAGAGGACTGCGGCAGGAGAGATAAAAGGCACGGAATCTGAAAAGGTTACAACCCAGCCGACTGATCCAAGTCCAACTATCGACTTGGAAATCGAGAGTACCCAGGCTGACGGAGGGGTCAACAACATGTATGTAGACCTTGAAGAATTGTTTGATGATGATGCTGATGACGAGGCTACTCTGCAAAAAAGGCCTCATCGAGCTCATGTCCCTTTTTATTTTTCCTATCCAAACGCGGCTGGGTTGGTCAATGACACCGATGCCTGTGCCGAGCTAGTCCATCAAATACTTGGGCTCAATCCCCCAGTGCCCAGCATTGCCAGTTCTCCCTCTCTAGACCTTTTCAAAACCTATGCCTCTTACGGTGTTCAAGTAAGCTTCTGGTTTCATAATGCGTCTATTGGGAAATGTCTTTTGCTAAAGTGTTTATTGAATGCAGTTCTTTGCCGTGGCGAATGCGATGATTATGATGTATGACACTAAGTTGGCAAAGTCTTCTTCCTCCCTCGACAAACTTCAGAAGATCCTCGACCAGTGCAGTGCAGCCGCGGTGATTGACGCACAGAAAAGAAAGGATTTAGAGGTTAAAGTTGCTCGTCTCCTGTTGTAGTTGGACAACCTGAACGAAGAAAATATGCGCCTCGTGGAAACATGCAAGAATCAGATGGAGGAATTTGGGGAGGAGAAGAATCGTCTTTTGGAAGAGAGTGCTAAAGTAAAGGACGAGCTCGCTTTTGTGAAGGAAACCTTGGAACTAGAGCGAGCTGGACGGGATGCCATCATCCTGAAAAAAGGACAACAAATTCAAGAAAAATGTGCTGCTCGATTTGAAAGATTTCGACGACATCTAGATAGTCGTAAAGCAGTTGAGATGGCGGTGAAGAACCTTGGGACAATTGAGGGTACGCTCGCCGTTATGGGGATTATTGAAGAAATGGGCGGTTCAGTCCCTGTAGCCATTATGGTGACCTGCAGAAAACCTCAAGATCTGGAAAGAAAAAATGGAGGAGATAGAGGTTTTCCCTTTATCAAACGAGGACTTGGGGGTGTCTCCAGTGATCAACGAATCATGGTCAAATCGTGAACTTCTTTCCCAAGAAGAAGTCGGCCGACTTCGTAGAAGTGGGGTTAAAGCATTGACTGCAGAAGTTGATGCGACTAAAACTCCCCCCCCCCCCCCCNCGGCTTAATCGTCATTTTAACTTCTGTTTTTTGTTTCTTTTGACGGGTTTAAAAACTTTTGTGTTTGTTTTTTGTATTTTAACTTCTATTTTTGGTTCCTTGTATGATCTTGAACTGTGAAATTTTAACAAGGAATTAACCAATCATTTTGCATAAATTTTGTTTTGCGCCGACGAAATTTGGGGAGTGTTTCGATGAAGCTTTAACTCTTTAATCTTTCCTTTTAAAATTTTTCGACAAAGACTTACTTCAGATTGACGAAGCCTTAACTCGTTTTGAGTCGATGAGGCTTTTGCTCGTTTTAGGATCGACGAGGTTTAGCTCGTTTTAGGATTCACGAGGCTTTAGCTCGTTTTAGGATTGACGAGGCTTTAGCTCATTTTAGGATTGACGAGGCTTTAGCTTGGTTTAAGGATCGACGAGGCTTTAGCTCGTTTTAAGATCGACGAGGCTTTAGCTCGTTTTAAGGATCGACGAGGCTTTAGCTCGTTTTAGGATCGACGAGACTTTAGCTCATTTGTTGTTTTTGAAGTTGGTTGTTTTTGAAGTTTCTTTGGACGAAGTTCCATGGGGACTACCTACTCCCTCCTTCAAAAAACAAACAAAAAAGGGCCGAGGTACATGAGTGTTTTTTTATTTAAGTAACTGCCTACGTATCCATTTTAGAGGGATCAGGCCAGATGTAGTTATATTACAGCAAAAAAAAAAAGAACTAGAAGTAGAGTTTAAGATGTCGTCCATTCCAAGGCCGTGGTAGCTATTGTCCGTCGAGCGAGGTCAATTGATAAACGTTGGGTACGACAATTCCAGTAACTTGATATGGTCTTTCCTAGTTACTTCCTAGTTTTCCTGCTCCGTAATTTTTAGTATTATCAAAAATGTGGCGCAACACAAGGTCTCCGACGATATAATGCTTTGGTCAGACCCGTTTATTGTAGTGTCGAGCTGCCATTTGCTGATATTGTTGCATACGTTATAGCGCTTGGTCTCGCAATTGTTCAAGTTCGTCGAGCCTATCATGCATTAGTTCGTTGTTGAGATCTTCGTGTTGTGGTAGCATCATACGTCGCTAGCTGTAGACGTTGACTTCGGCGGGAACCATAGCTTTAACGCCGTGTGAAAGGGAAAAAGGAGTTGCGTTAGTTGATGAGTGGGGCGTTGTTCGGTAAGACCATATGACACTGTCCAACTCGTCTGCCCAACACCTTTTTTTCCTTTCTAGTCGCTTCTTAAGACCGTCTATGATGGTCTTGTTGACCGACTCAGCTTGTCCATTACCTTGTGGGTACCGGGGCGTCGAATGGCTGAGCTTAATCTTCCAGTTCTTGCAAAAACCTTCAATTTTTTGAGAACAGAATTGAGTACCATTGTCAGTTACGATCTCGTAGGGCAGACCGTGACGACAGATGATGTGTCTCCACAAAAATTTTTGGACTATGGCGTCTTGAATTTTAGCGTAAGCCTCTGCTTCTACCCATTTTGTGAAGTAATCTATCATTACCAGAAGGAATTTTCTCTGCTTCGACGCGGGGAATGGTCCGACAATATCCATTGCCCACCGCATTAACGGGTTGGAGGTGTGGACACCTACAAATACTTAGTCGGTTGATTACTCGTCGTGGCATGACGCTGACATTGTTCACACTTCAAGAAATAAGATTGACAATCATTTTCGGCCAAAAATGGCTGTGGCGCTTGATTTTAATTACCAGAGAACGTCCACCAGAATGATTTCCACAGGCTCCTTCGTGTGTCTTGGCCATAACGCGCTTTGCTTCATCTTGAGACGCACATCTTAATAGGACCCCAGTTACATCTCATCGAAACAATTCACCCTCGATTATAACATACCTAGACACTCTTGCCCTGAGGCGTCGAGCCACCCAATTATCGAGTGGAAAAGTTCCATCTCGTATATAAGCAATTATATCTTAATGCCAATCGCTTGTTGTGCACCCGTCATCAAGCGTTGTAGTGTTTTCTGTGGTGTCAATGTTAGATGATGTGTCTAACGTATGCACTCGTGAACGTGATATGCTTGGCATTGCGATTTCCTCGATCGAGATTGAGTGCGTCAACCCACTAATCAGAACGGAGGCCAACGTTGCCAGGTTATCCGCAAAATGGTTTTCGCTTCTAGGAATTTTTACGATTTCGACGTCATCGAATTCTTTCCGTATATCTTGGACGAGTTGGAGATAAGAAGTCATCCGCTCATCCTTTGCTTCGTAATCACCACTATACTAATTTACGACGAGCTCAGAGTCACTATGGACACAAACTTTCTTTGCACCCATGCTCTTCGCCAAACGGAGCCCAGTGAGAACCGCTTCATATTCAGCTTCGTTGTTCGAAGCAGCAAACTTGAATTTGATAGACTGCTCTATGACTTCAGCCTTTGGAGATTCGAGGCGAATTCCCACACCGGACCCGTTTGACCGTGATGAACCATAAACGTAAAGATTCCAGGTTACGATTGTTTTCGGATTAAAAAGTTTTGGAGGTAGCTCGACTAGGAAATCTGCAAGAGCTTGGGACTTGATACTGTGCGGCTATGAAATTCAATATCGTATTCACTAAGTTCAATTGCACATTTTTCCATTCGTCCGGATTAACTTGGACTATGCATGATGGTTCACAGAGGCTGAGTGGTCATTACCGCGAATAGGATTGGAAGTAAGGCCTGAGCTTCCGTGCACTAACAACGACTGCATAGGCCAGCCTTTCCAACATTGAGTATCTTGTCTCTGCCCCATCGAGTATCTTACAGATATAAAATATAGTTTTCTGCTCCCCCCGATCGTCTCTGACCAAAACTCCACTGACGGCCGCGGCTAAAACTCAGATGTAAAGAAACAACGTTTCACCGTCAATGGGCTTTGCTAGAATAGGCGGAGTCAAAATATACTCCTTAAGTTTTGAGAATGCCTCCTCACACTTTTCATCCCAGCAGAACATCTTGTTTCCCTTGAGAAGTTGGTAAAACAGGAGACACCGCTCCGTCGACCGAGATATGAACCTGTTTAGAGCAGCGACTCTGCCCGTTAGCAGCTGCACTTCTTGTATATTTTGAGGAGATGCCAGGTTAAGGATTGTAGAGATTTGCTTAGGGTTGGCCTCTATTCCTTGTTGAGTCACGACATAAAAGAGGAATTCACCAGAATTTACACCAAACAACGTAAAAGAGGAATTCACCAGAATTCACTTAGTAGGGTTTAGCTTCATTCCGTACAAATTGAGGATTTGGAAGCAGGTTCGTAGATGTGAAACATGATCAGACGCCGAGGTGCCTTTTACGAGCATGTCATCTATGTATACTTCCATGGTCTTGCCCAGATGAGACGAGAACATTTTATTAACCAACCGTTGGTACGTCGCTCCAGCATTTTTCAACCCAAATGGCATAACTCGATAACAATATATATTGCGGTCTGTGATAAAAGCGGTTTTGTGTTGATCGTCTGGGTGCATCATAATTTGGTTATAACCAGAGAATGCGTCCATGAAAGAAAGTAGTTCATTGCCTGTCGTGGCCTCGACCAAACGATCTATATGGGGAAGTGGGAAGCTATCCTTCGGGCATGCCATAGTTAAATCAGTGAAGTCAATGCAAACCCTCCATTTCCCATTCTTCTTTTAACCACAACAGGATTAGCTATCCATTCAGGACATTTGACCTCGACTATAGAACCAGCCTGCAACAATTTCTCTACTTCGTCATTAACCGCTTGGTTTTGTTCAACCCCTAGCTTCCGGCGCTTCTTCCTATCAGGTTTCATGGTAGGATCGACATTGATCTCGTGACACATGATCGACGGGTCGATACCTTTCATATCGGACAGCGTCCAAGCAATGATACTTACGTTATCTTTCAGAAAGGAAATAAGTTCATCGTGAATATCCTTTTGCAAATAACGTCCGATATTAGTGCGTTGTGATGGATCGCTATCATCGATAGAAACTTGATTGAAGGGCTCTAGGGCTGTAGTGCAGTTCTTGGTCGTCGACGACGGTCCTGGAAAATTGTTGAACTTCATCGGTAATTGCTATGCTTCCGACCTCTTCCAGGATTTGTGCTCGGCGATAAAGCAAGTTCGTGCAGCTCGCTGGTGTAGGGAATTTTATGCATTGGTGATACACGGAAACTACAGCTTTCATCATGTACAGCCATGGAGTGCCCATAATTGCATTAAAGACCGGGTGCTCGTCGACGACCAGCAATTTTACTATACGAGTTACGCCCATAATGCTTATTGGGAGTTTGATGCTCCCGGTGGCAGTGACTGTTTCACCACTGAACCCTATAAGTACTTGAGATGACGGTTTCATCTTTACCTCGACAATCTCCATTTTGGCGAGAGTCTCCTTGAATATAATGTTTACTGAACTTCCAGTATCTATCAAAACTCTGGATACTTCGCAATCTGCGAACATTAGCTCGATGACAAGGAAATCATTATGGGGAGCGTCTACGCCGTGCGCATCTGCCTGAGTGAATTTAATTAAGTCCTCATCTCCGCCTATGGATGAGGAACTTGCTACTGATAACGACGCCCTGCGTTCAAGTTTCTTGATTGCCCTAACAGAATTATTGCAATGACGTATACCACCCATTATGACGTTAATCCGTCGACGCGGTATGGGTTGGACCTCCTCATTAACTTCTTCTTTATCCCTTTTTGGCGGTTCCATATCTGATTCAATTGGGGGTCTTTGAAAATTATTTTGCTTTACTGCATCTGGACGAGTATACGTCGTATTTCGTTTGAACCCACCGCGCTGCCCCGCGGGCCATGGGGCATTTGGCTTTCGAGCTGACTAGTTGTACTGCTTCAAAACCATATTTTTCAGATGTCTGCACTCATCAGTGTTGTGTCCTGTCCTTCCATGAAATTCGCAGAAAGTCTTTGGGTTATCATCTTCACGTCTAGATAAGCTGCATGTGTGACTACCTTGACCGTGAATATAATGGACGAGGTCTTTCTTTTTCTCAAATGCCTTGCTATAACGCTGACGCGGTTCTCTGTACTCATCTTTGTCTTTGTGACATAGACATTCTTTACCATGTATCCTCGTCATCTTAACTTTCACTTCTTCTGACTCGATGAAACAATTGGCACGATGTAGGGCGTCCTCTAATGTTTGGGGCTGATTTAGCACAAGTTCTTCCCTAAATTGCGACTCATACCACAGAGAATTGTGCAGGGCTGCTATTGTTGCCTTGTCGGGTATCTTCAGCCGAGAAACTATTTTCTTAAACCTTTCAATGAAGTTTCGTAATGGCTCTCGACATCCTTGAGCTAGTGTCCGGAGGTCCGCTGTCGAAGCTTTTTTCTCGATGAAGATCGAGTAATGCTTTAGAAAGGCAGTAGATAGCTGCTGGAAACTACTAATGCTCCCCGGCGGAAGATGTGAAAACCAAGTCAATGCAGCACCACCGAGGTTCTCTACAAAAAACTGACAGTATCCAGCATCTTTCTCAGCAGGACTAAAGCGTGTTTGATAGTAGGTATTTTTTTCGTGTGGTGATGGTGGTTGGGTTTTCCCTACGTGATC
>OVBE01012051.1:0-13684 GCA_900406425.1 Iberis pinnata
TCTAAGATTAAACACATGTTAAAAAGATACTAACCTTTTCTTTCTTGACACAGCCGGAGCTTGCCAACGGACTTACGGCCTCTTCATAGGACTTGCAGCCTGGAACACCGACGGCAACAGTATCTCTTCAGAATGGAAAGATCTTTTATAGAAATGTTTAATTAGATATAGATCAAAAGCTTTAGTTTCGAAAACCTTTAAAAAAGATTTNCTTTGGCCCGATACCAGTTTTTTTTCTACTTATTAATTTTTACTTTTGTTTGTTTATATGGAAATGCAAAATTTATTTAAGTATACTTGAAGAAAACTAAAGATGTGATATAATTAAAATTTTTGATTTTATTGATTTTAATAAAATACAAATTTTTGTAAAATATATAAAAGGATTACAAAAAACTAGATTTTTAGAAATTTAAGAGAGTTTTTTAGAGAGAGAAGTGATTGTGAGAATGCTTGTGTCCTTGTTACGCACCCAAATGTGGGTATTTATAGTTGAGTCTTTATTATTGTTCTTGTAGAGAGAATCTTCATTATTGATCTTGTGATAAGCTTTATCTTTTGCTTTTTTGTTTGATTGGTAGAACTTAAAGTCTTGGGTCCATTCTTGTTGGTTTTGATTGACTTATTTTGTTGTGATCTTATTATTGTGAGACATGGTAGGTGGTAGGTCTTGTAGTGGGTCTTTGGGTCTTGTAGTGGGTCTTGTAGTGGGTCTTGTGGGTCTTCTAGTGGGTCCCACTTATTTCTTGATCGGAAGTCGATCGGAAATCGTTTAATTTCCGAGAATACATCTTTTACAGAGATACATATATACTCTGTATTTTATTTTATGTCTCGACATTATATAAGTAGTTTTACACTTATGATCAAAATAATATACAGAGTCTATTATTGGTAATGAGACTCTAAGAAAGCATAATATATACCCTAAACCCAAAATATATACCCTAAATCCAAATATATACCCTAAACCCAAAATATATACCCTAAACCCAAAATATATACCCTAAACCCGAAAATAAAATTCAGTAGTCCGTATATTCGACGTACTTTGTATATTCTGAAAAGTGGTGGATAAGAAGCTTTACTTGTATTATTTAAGTGTAGCAAACATATGTTAAAAAAACTCTGGAAATGAGTGAAAAAAATGAGTAAGTGAGAGTGAGAGAGAGCGAGAGAAAGAGAGAGTGAGAGAAGAAATGAAAGAGAAAGGGTGAAAATGTATTTATGAAAAATTGTGAAGAGAGAGAGAGAATAGACTAGAGTAGATGATACTTTCTTAATATTAGAATATGTATTATATATTTAGTGGAGAAATCGTCTCTATTGTCCTGCATCACAATGTTAAATCTAAAATATCCTTGTTTTAAAAATAATTTCATTTACAATTAATTTTAAATCGAAATAGTGGTAATTGACTAAAAAATCAAGATGGTCAAAATATTTACAAAAAAAACCAAGGTGATGCCCACCCATTTTAAGGATCCATCAGATCTAGGTGGGTTGAATTGAAAAACCGAAAATCAAACGCAAATTAGATAACGCGATTTATGTTTTAGCAGTTGCAAGTTTCGATTTTACTATCAGTTTAAGAATCAAAGTGAAATTTGATTGTAGTTCATCTTGAGAATCTCTAATCTCTCTCTTGTGACAATAGGAAAACTTGGGAAACTAGGAGAAGAAGAAGAAGAAATCACATCATCTAGAGGTAAAAATCCTTCAATTTTTCGAGTTATGGTTTCAAATGAAAGTGATGAAGTGCCGACATTTGCATCGGTTGTGTTTCTCGGATACGATTTCTAACGATTAGATATTCTCATTTCGGTTGTGTTTGTTGTGTAGAAAGTGAAAATGCCTCCAAAGAAAAAATGGACTAGGAAGAAGAAAACCAAACGTGTGAAAGAAAAATCTTCTCCTATGAAAGAAGTTCCTGAGATTGAAGATGCGGTAGAAGAGCATGAGAACGAGGCGAATGAGACGATTGATCACACGAATGAGGCGGTTGAAGATCAACAAAATGATGACAAAAACAAAGACACAACCGAGGCGAACCCAGTTGAAGATGATGAACAAGAAGTTGAACAAGAAATGAAGACATTAATTCTGGTGAAGGTTTGCAAGAAGGAGAAAAGGAACAAGAGACAAATTCAGGAAAACATAACGAAGAAGAAGTTCAACAAGAAAATGAGGAAATTAACTCTGGTGAAGGTTTGAATACCAATGAAGAAGGAGATGAAGGAAGTGAAAGAACATTAAGCGATATCGGTGAAGCACGTGTTAGTAGTTCTCTTCTATGTCTCTAAGTTTGAATAATAAAATTGGTAGAACTAAGGATAACTAGTTTGTTATAACTCATATAAATTGTTTGTTGGTTTTTTTGCAGGATTCTGATGATGGTGCTTTAAAACCTTTGGGCATGTACTTTCCACCGACTGAATACAAGAAGAAGATAAAGGTATCAACGAGGTGTTATATTGCTGAAGTACTAAAAACACTTGAAGAATTAGACCCCCCGATGAATAGGCTAGGAAGAGTTATTTTGATAATCATCGGCAGTTCAAGCACATATTGCACATGCCAAAGGATGAAAACTACAAGGTTATGGGAATGTGGACGCTCCTCCTCAGAACCACACTTATTAAAAAGGAAAAGGAGGTATGGTTTGTTGTCAATGGGTGTCCCATACGCTATGGTATTAGGGAACATGCTTTGATATTCAGATTAAACTGTAAAAACTATCCACTAAACTACAAGAAATCCGGAGGCATGAAATTTTTCAAGAAATATTTTGGCACTGGTGTAGTAAGATACCAAGACGTGAAAGCAACGGTTCAGGAGGGAATGCAACCTTCTCATGATAGGTTGAGGTTGTTGGTCTAGTATTTTCTATCAAGTATTATTCTCGGGCAGAGAAAGAATGGTATGGATGCCCCTTCTGTGGATGAATTCCTGTTGAGAGCAGTTGATGATATGAACTTATGTAGCACATTCCCTTGGTGTAGATTGTCCTGTGATTACATCTTAAAGTAAATTTCTCATACTATGGCTCATTTTGGAGGGAATGTCAAAAAAGATGTGATATGGCCAATTACAGGCTTCTGCATACTAATGGAGGTAAGTCTTATAAATAAATTTTACGAGTTTTTCATCTATTATAATTTTATGGACAATGTGATACTATGTGATACTGACATTTCCCGTATTTTTGTAACATTTTTAGCTCCTAACCTTTTGAGGCTATTAAGGAATTGAGGGTTAGCTTCAGAGATTCGGTTCAAGGCGTAGACCCAGCATGTCCAAGGATGTGCAAAAGTTCAAGAGGGGTGAAATGAAGGGATTTTAACTATCAAAAATAAATAAGGAACTTGGTAATACTAAGGTTAGTTGTCTGCTTAAAAAATTACATGATATGCATTACTCATTTATTATGCATTAGTGGTTTGTTTTGTAGGATACTGAGAACATCTTGAGTGTTACCGAAGAGGAACAAATTCTACTAGATAGGATTACAGAACTAGAGGACGTTATGGATAATGATGATGTGATTGTTGAGAGTTGGATGAAAAGGTTTTATTGTGGAGATGTTGTTAGGTTTGAAGATATGCAGGAGGAATATGTGACTCGCCGAGAAGCCCATGTCCCTGATAATGGTGGAACAGAGACAAAAGCTGAGACATGAGCCACTAATGAAGGAGCTTCAATGACGGTGAAAATGAATGAACTGGTAGAACTCTTTAACAGCTTCAAAGAAGATATGGGAGAGTGGATGAAGAATATTGAAGAAAAGGTTGGAGATTTTAACTCAAGACTTGCTGCCGCAGAAGGTTATGTTCAGGAGCACCTAGATTCTAGGATTGTCGAGGTGGAGGAAGAGGTAAGGCCAACGAAGAGGCCAAAGAGGTCAAAGAAACGAACTGATGTTGCTTTTTTGTGCTTAAACTTATGTTGTTTTTGGTGTGTACTAAAACATAAACTTATGTTGTCTCCTTATGTTGGCTTTTGTTTAATTAAAACTTGTGTTGATGTTGGTTTGTAGTAAACTGGAAATACTAGAAATACTAGAAACACTGGAAATATTGGAAATACTGGAAATACTAGAAACACTGGAAATATTAGAAATACAATATAACATATGTCTTAATTCACAACATAATTCAGAGATCTCCATATTTTCTCATACACAGGGAATTAGCTTCTTGAGTTCAGCAACCTCTTTAAGCATTTCGTCCATCTCTTTTCTTAAGCGACGAACATCATCATCAATTCCAATAACCCATGGTTGACGGAATTGGAAACCATCATGCTGTCAGTTTGGCATAGTTGCACTCAGTTTTACTTATTGAACAAATTTAGAGAAAAGATGAGAAAAATGCAATATAACCTTGAAACTCTTGCAAGTCCAGTACTTTCGACCTTGTAAGAAATCCTTAACATTTGGATTCGTAAAAATCTCGGGTTGGATATGTTGTCCACATTGACAGCAATTTGGAGGAATCATTTTTTCTTTGGTTGAGAGTTTGATAATGTTTGATATTGTTTGATGGAAAAGAGTGAGATTTGTGATAGAGATAGAGAGTGAGAGAGAGAGAGGATAAGAGAACTTATAGAGAGAGAATCTATTTTTTCGAGTTTTTTAGAGCCCGCCAAAAAATTTAAATGTTTTCGCCAATATTTTAATTTTTTAAGGATAGCCCGCCTAAAATTGGAGATGAAAACCTAACTTGTTTCCAAATTTGAAAAACTGGGGAAACTAGGATAATTGGGAAAAGTGGAAAAGCTGGGAAAAGTGGAAAAGCTGGGAAAACTAGGATAATTTCAAATTCTAAAATAAAACTTAGCTTCAAATTTAACACATCATAAGTCTTAATACAGAATATCATAGACAAACAACATATCAATCACGGGGAATATGCATCTTGAACTCAGAAATCTCTGCATGGATTTCGTCCATTTCCCTCCTTAAGCGGCGAATCTCATCCTCAATTCCACAAACCCATGGTTGACGGAAGTGGAAACCTTCATCCTTGAAATCTTTGCAAGTCCAGTATTTTCGGCCTGGCATAAAATCATGATCTTTTGGATTAGTAGAAACCTCTTCGACGATTCCTTCGCCACAAGGTCACTCATCTGGAATCCTGAAGTGAGCATCTGCGATGAACTCAATCATGTCGTAGTGTTCCTTCATCTTCTTCCTTTCCCTTCTTTCTTCTTTCTCGACCCATGGATCCATTGTCTGTTGAGAGAATTATTTTTTTAGAGAGAATGAGTGAGAGATGGAGAGAGAATGATGAGAGAGATGGAGAGAGAATGATGAGAGAGAGATGGAGAGAGGTGATATGATATAGAGATTATTTTAGATTTTTTAAAAATCCCGCCTAAAAGTCGAAGTGTTTCAAGCCAATATAATTTGAAAATTTCACGCCAAAACATTTAACTTAGCCCGCTAAAATTTTATGTAGTTATCCCTAATATAGTAGTTATACGAAATTTACAAATAGTTGTACTTTCGGTGAATTTCAATTGTTTTAGTATTACATATATTTATATTTTGTTTTATTAGTTGCACAATGAGCCATAAGATTTATAAATTTGATTATTGATGTTTTGCGTATTTAAAATGTCTATAAAAGTTCTACAATGAAATTCGATATTGATTAGTCTCATATTTAACAAAGTATCTTATAGAAGTGTATGTTGTGTGTTGTGTTGTAGAATATATATCATTTTTGAAATATATCATTTGTCTTATGGGTTGTACAATTAAATCTGCTAGTTTTGCTATCCAATTATGAGTTTACAATAATGACAAGGTTGTATAGTGTGACAATGTAATATTCATAACTCAAATCGAATTCTAATTTCAAAATGTCATACTAGTATTACATAGTTGTACATAGTTGTACACATAAAACATAGTAATATTCAAACATGAGGATTTCCAAATAACAACCATTGTAGGCTTTGTCTTGGACGCCTTTTATTCCTTTTCCGACGTTCCCCAGCTAATGAAACCTTTTCACTTTCTTTCTTCCCCTATTTTCGATACGCTTTAGAGCCATGATCTTCATTTCTTTGATGTAATCAGGGATGTCCCATTGACTCTTATTAGGAACCACATAAATAGACCTATAATATGCTAATGCCCACAACTCTGTCCAATAGTATTTAGTGATCAAATCTTCAAGCTGGAAAAAAGAACGACTACCATGGCTAGAGCATGAAATTTGGTTTGAATATAGAATGTAAGCCGCTATTCCGTGGACACAAGGATATTTTTCAATGTCAAAGAAACTGCAACTGCAACTTTTTGTTTCAAGATTCACCAAATACGGCTTCCCATCAGTATCGACGATATTGTATTCAAGGTCGAAAGAGTTTACCTCCGACACAATTAATTTTTTGCAACCAACCATGCTTCATGGACATAATTTTCTACTAGAGGCACTAGTCTTTGTTCACTGGATCCTCTTACTGTTTCTTTCCTATGTTCATTAAACCAATCACCGAGGTTTTTTAATGATCGTATCCAGCAAGGGTATTAGAGAGTACTTCCTTGCATCCTTAAACACGCTGTTCATCGACTCCACAACGTTACTTGTGTCGATATTGTATCTATCTCCTGGAAACCAACACCTCACCCTCTTTTCTTTCTCACTACTTTCCTCCACATACTTCGCAGCAGAAGGAAATCTAATCTTGAAAGCAGAATAAGCAGCATCGAATTCAGGCACTGTGTAAATCCGAGCCATTTCTATAAATTTCCATTGAACTACTTCTTTGTTAACGTTAGTTGCATGACCTTTCACATTTTGAGACAAATGCTAGATACAATGAGCATGATGAGCCATCAGAAATACATTGGCTATGGAATTGATGAGGCTTACATTTCTGTCACTCATAAAAACCAACTTCGATGAATCTGGCACAACAGTTTTGAACATCTGAAAAAACCAATTCTAACTGTCCTTATTCTCACCATCTAGAACACCAAAGGCTAAAGGATAGTGGTGCCGATTAGGATCCTGGGCCNTGAGCACACCACCATATCCATTTTTAAGAAAAGTAGCATCCACGGTTACAACTTTCCTCATCACTTTAAAACTTTCTATGCTAACTCCCAGAGCGATGAACAAGTACTTGAATCTGTCTAACGCATCCACTTTCACACTTGTTATTGCCCCTTCATTGATTTTTTCTAACATGTATAAATAAGAATACAACATCTGATAACTTTCTTCAGGAGTCCCACGCAAAACGTTGATAGCTTCATTTTTACCTCTCAAAGCAGTGGAGTATGATATATTGACACCAAGTTTTGTCCACACCAGATTCATTATACTTCTAGGAGGAGGAGTTTCCATTTGCCCTGGCATCATGCAGAAGAGATGCAACTAGTTGCGGCGTGCCTTTCCTCTTTGAATTACAATTACTTTGACTTCCACAAGAGCATGTATGCATCTTGTTGTACGTTCCAATAGAAAACATTTCAGATTTTTTAATCTTCGCATCTCGTAGTCCCCATTTACATCCTTCTTTAGGACATTTTAACATTAATCTCTCTTTATCTGATTTGACTAGCTTAAACCCAAAACTTTTCTTACATGCGCTTCTATCCACCACTTCCTGCACTGCCTTTCTACTAACAAACTCTTGCTGTATTTTCGAACCAAGACCATCTTCCCATTCCTCCATAAACTGAATTGGTTCCACAAGAGGTGGAAAATCTACAAGTCTATCACGCAATTCTGTGTCTTGCGTATCAATATCCACATTGCCATACACATTCATCTACATTTACTACTTCAACGATATTTTCTACCATCTCCTTAATCACCACTATCTCCCCCATGCATTGTTTATCAACTTTATTGTTCCCACCATATAAAGTTATGGCTTGCTCTTCATCTCTTATTTGATCATCATTCGAATGCAACACCTCATAATTCATACCTTCAAACTTTGTTTGCCCGCTCTTGAAAGTAGCTCTGAAAGTTCTGAAATTTTAATGACTTCCACAAACAAAATGCACATGCGGTTCTCTTTATAAAGGGACCATAGATAACCACAAAGGTTCTCATCATCAGAAATCGAGAATTTTGCATCACACCCAACCAACAGTGGAATGTAACTCAAGTTCAGTTTGACATTACTTTCATCTAGCCGAGCTTTTTGCAGATATGTGCTTCTACCATTGAAAGACTTATCTCCTCTATTTCATTTTTCCATACTAAACAACACATTTTATCTTCGCATCTGAAGTGTATGATGACATTGTTGCTCATTATATCCTGCAAAAACCATTGAATACCATCCATTATGCATAGATAAATCATCGCAACAAAACTAATTCGTATGCAAAAACTATTAAAATTCTGCCACTATTACTAGTTATACCACAATTATTAGTAATACTAGTTTCCCTAGTTGCCCTCTCGTACCAGTATCAATTTTCAAATCTAATTGCATTTCGAATCGAACAATGCAACTATTCTCCTACTCAATTCAAGTCATAATGGACTCGAAGACCAAGGTACAACATCAAAGCTTTGAACTTACCGGTTCTCCAGCTCGTTCAAGAGCTTTATAATCAGAAAAAGCACGTAACCGAGGCAGAGCAGCTTTCGAGTGGAATAGGAGAGCCAGAGGAGGCCGAGAAATCAGATTATGAAGCTCTCCCACCTCGTCTCTCCGGTGAACCAAATCGGAGCTCTCACCCAAATAGAATCAGAAATCGTCAAACCAAACCGCAGGCAGCTGCGTTTATGTTATTTTTATTCATTAAATTTATTTATTTATTTCTGAGGTTAATATTGTAATTTTGAGTTGTTTAATAAAATTAGGAATATGAAGATTTCTTTAGGATATAAGTGATTTCATTTGTTTGTAAAAAGATATATCTGAAGTTGTCTCATATTTAGTGCTATTATCCTTAAATTTAAGGAATCCGATTATTTCACGAAAACCGTAATAATTGTGAGCCACTGTTTTTTTAGACGTGACGTATCTCGTTTACATTGTGCTTATCACATTATGTATATTTTTACTATAAAGTTCTGGTTTTCGTGTTTTTTTTTTTTGTAAAAAATATTTTATAGTAGAGGTTTTGCCAACTAGATTATCAACTTTGGTATGTTTTCATGTTATTCACGCTCTACTTTCCTCTAATTATAAGCACAGGTTTTGTGAAACAAAATTAATTTTGACCGACTGGCTTTTGGTTTTTTTTTTTTTATCTCAAGTGCATCTTACCATATAATCTTTTTATCTTAAATAAAATGTCACACGACAAAAAAGTGTATTTTCTTACACTCCTTCTGTTTTAGCTTTTACCTGTTAGAACCGAGCAAATCACATGGAATATCATTCATACCTAATAAAAAAAACAAAGTTAGGAAATTTTCATAGATATCAGATGATTTAATGTAAGAAAAATCCAATTTGAGGTCTATTTTTTTATTAAATAGTTACATGTCAAATTGACATCACTACAATAAAGTTTCGGCAAAAATGATCAGAGAGGCTGACGGATTTTGATCTGTCAGGATTTTCTGACGGATTTTGATCTGTCAGGATTTTCTGACGGATTCTTCTCCGTCAGCTATATTCCTGACGGATGTTAATCCGTCAGTAAAATCCTGACGAATTTACTGAGGGGCACTTCCTGACGGACATATCCGTCAAATTATCCGTCAAAAAATTTTTCTGACAACATATCCGTTAATATAACCGTTGACAGCGGATAAATCCGTCAGGATTCCATCATAAAAATGCCTATAAACCTTCCTTATTCACACATTCAACACATATATTTTACAAAAATGTCTACTCCTACTTATTTTCGATCATGGATGGTGAAAAAATGGATCTAGATACAAACCTTTTGAAAGAAGAGTATTCGCGTGGTGTTATGGAATTCATGGAATTAGCATGGCAACAACCTCGGGAACAACGCAGTCGTAAGTTAATATCTCTATGTTCTGTTTATCAGAATTCTCATAATATCAGGATAGATATGGTTTGGAATCACTTGTATATGATTGATTTATGCCGAGTTATAAGATTTGATATTTACTTAGCGAATGACATGATATTGTTGCTAGTAGTAGTGGTAGCGAAGGGCCTGATCTTGTTGCTAGTACTAGCGATGGCGAACCATTGGCCGATAGGATAGAGGAACCTAGAATAGATTTAGATTATGGTGCACCTATGGTTCAAATGGTTAATGACATTTATAGAGAAAATATAGAGACGACTTAGATTTTGTATGAAGAACCAAATTTAGAAGCACATCGATTTATTGATATGTTAGACGCAGCGAATCATCCATTATATAGTGGATGCAGAGATGATCATTCGCCTTTTTCATCTGCTAGTAGGTTGATTGGTATAAAGACATATTATAACTTGCTTGAGGAAGCAGTTGACGCAATAGCCAAATTTGTGAGAGATATCTTGCCAGAGGATAACAAGGCTCGAGATTCATATTACAAGATTTAGAAACTTGTGCCGGGGCTTGGATTTTCGTATAAGGTTATAGATGTGTGCATCGATAATTTTATGATCTATTGGGGACGCGATGACACCCGGACGAGTTATCGATATTGTCGCAAACAAAGGTATAAATATACATGCGGTAGAGTTTCAGTGCCTTACAAGAGGATGTCGTATTTTCCACTAACAGATAGGTTGAAAAGGTTGTATCAGTCTGAGAGAACAATTGCGGCAATGAGATGGCATGCTGAGCATAGATTCGATGGAGAGTGTACACATCCTTCTGATGCAGAAGCTTGACGGCATTTTCAGTCTACTTATCCAGATTTTATATGCGAGACAAGAAATATTTATCTTGGATTAAGTACAGATGGATTCAGCCCATTCTGGAAGCACGGTATAAAGTATTCTCTGTGGCTGATCATCGTTACACCTTACAATTTGCCCCCATCTTTGTGTATAAACCGAGAGTTTCTATTTTTCTATGTTCTTGTACCAGGGCTGGATCATATGAAACGAGCGCTTGACGTGTTTTTGCAACCACTAATACATGAGTTACAGATATTATGGAAACATGGGGAACAAGTGTATGACGTGTCTTCACAACAAAATTTTAGGATGCGTGCGGTGGACAACTCATGGGAAACTACCATGTCCATATTGTGTCGATTACATTGACTCCTTCCAATTGAGTAATGGAAGAAAAACATGCTGATTTGATTTTCACCGAAGGTTCCCCCCNCCATATAGTTGATCAACTACATTATTCACAAAGAAGAGATGTGTTGACGGTCCACCACTTGAATAAGATGTCACATATCTATTAGGAAAAATGGAAGATTATGGTGTTATTATGACGAATGATTCAATGTTGGTGGGAATGGACACGTCAATATTGAGTATGCAAGTATAAATCATAATTGGCATAAGAAAAGCATATTCTGGGATTTGCCTTATTGGAAAACACATTTGTTGAGACATAACATAGATGTGATGCATATAGAGAAGAACTTATTTGACAACATAATGAACACATTTCATAATGAACTTCTTTGAAGTCCAAATTAGACTTGACGGACATTTGTTCTCATCCTAAGCTTGACATCAACGCCGATGGAAGTTATCCAATTCCGGCATTTAGATTATAAAAGAATGCAAAGGCTAAGTTCTTCGAAAGGGAGAACATTACATGTACCCAGCTTATGTTCCAAGCATATTTCGACAAATTGGACGACTTAACGGCAAGGATAAGAGTCGCCGACTTACATCTGAAGAGTGGAACCATTTACATATGTATATCCTTACTAACTGTGAGGATATGCTCGAATATAAAATGTAAAATTTCAATACTTTAAACATCTTAAACTTGTTATTATATATATATATATATATATATAGTTTATATAACTTGTGATTATTTCAAACTTTGTAGGTTATACAAGGTAGTTTTCCATGGTTATTTCCCAGATAAATCTGAAGACAAAGTAGAGGCTCTAAAATAAGAAGAACTCATCAAGTGGCTGCCATACTATGTTAGTTTTTTATTTTACTTTATTATAAGTAATATAGTTTGCAAAAATCTTACTTTTAATCTCTATGTAAATATAGGTTGCAGATGAATCATCTAAAGGTCGAAAATTTCCAACTTGGTTGCTCCATATCGCAAGAAGGCTAAACAACATTGATGCGTCATACCCGACGTATTGCACGAGGGGATTCGCTTTCAAGGTTAACATCTTAGATAGAGACAGATGGCCTTAGATCATGGTATATTGTTGTCTTCCGGAGATGTTGTGTACTACATGATTCTTCAAGAGAATATTGGAGGTCCATTACCCAGGAATGTTGAACTTAAGATGCGTTGTTTTCATGTGTGATTGGTATGATCCAACTGCTTGTAGATGTGTTATAGTAGACAAATTTGGCGTGACTTCAATCAACTCCCGTAGAAAACTTGGAAAATACGATCCTTTTATCCTCGCATCACAAGCGGATCAGGTTTTATCTTGGGTGTTTACCTGAAATCATATATATATATATATATATATATATATATATATATATATATATATTTGTCTAACATTTTTGCGAATGTTGCAAGTCTCTTACATTACGTACCCATGCATTAGAAATAGGAGCGATCTTTGGGTAACTATGACGCAAGTAAATCCTCGACATATGATAGAAGTCGTTCTAGTTTGTGAACCACTAAGGGGCCGATTGGCTGGAGGCTGTGAGGACTGCAACTTTTATTCACAGTTTTTAAAGTGCAAATTTACACAATCATGCTTTAATGACTTTTTAAAACTAAAAGTCTCTACAGCCACTATATGTTTTTTTCTTCTTTAAAACTAAAAGTCTCGTGAATATGGCTGTAGAAATTTTAGGAGGAAACAAAATATTTTATAATAAACAATTTCTCTCTCTTCTTCTCCTAAATCTTTTAAACTCATTTATAACTATATATATATATATATATATATATCAAAATTAAAATATTGTAGTTTATTAACAATCCTTTTTTTAATGTCATTATTTTAAGATCCATTTTATTTAACTCATGTATTATAAATTTATATTAAAAATTATAGTTACTTTTTTGTCTACAGTAGTTACTAATATTTACTTATAATTATATAATGTAAATAATTCCCCAAAAATAAACAGTTTATATAATGTAATAATTTGTTTGAAAATTTTTATTTATTTATTAAAAGTTACAGTCACAATATCTACAATTTTAATTACCAATCAAACTTTTATTTTTATTTAAAACAAAAAATCACAGTCCTTACAGCCAAAATCTCTACAACCAAAAGCTTACAGCAAAAGCCTACAGTCACAGCCTTTACCAATCAGCCCCGAAGTCATCCTACATATATCTAATGTAACAACTCTTGCTTTATNTATCTTCCATAATTCTACTCTTGGTGGGGATCTGCACAATTTCATAAATGTGAGAACCACAACTGGTATCCAATACCCAAAGATTAGAACTAAATCAATAACATTTTATACATGGAGAAGAAGATCCAGAACTCTTCTTTTTCAACTTCTCTAAGTATTTTTTGCAGTTTTTCTTCCAATGCCCAGAACCATTACAATAATGGCATTTGTCATCACCAGAAGGATCAGGTTTAGACTTTTGAAAAGGCTTAGACTGTTCAGAATTCTCAATCCCGATTGTTTTACC
>OVBE01012052.1:0-12875 GCA_900406425.1 Iberis pinnata
TCTACCTAAATGGATGCGGAAAAAGGGTTAAAAACGAGTGAAAATACAAGTATATCACTCGTGGCCTATAATTGTCCTGAACTGAAAACACTTGATTGTATTGTGGTTGATAGTCTTGTGTTGGAACAGTTGAAAGAGGTCAAGAATTCTGAAATACAACATTGTCACTAGTAGTGACTGGTTTGATACTCTTATGTCTTTCATCTTGAATGACAATATTGAAGGCATCTTCAATTGTTGGTATTGGTTTGATCATTAAGATACTCTTTCTATCCGTTTACAGTCGAAAATGAAGATTTTAGTTTGCATAATCAAAGAAATTTCTCATCTTTTCTTTCTCTCATCTCAGATACATGATTTTGTTCATCTCCAAAGCTAAAGGAGAACACTTAATATTTATTTCGTTCATAATCAAAGAAATTTCTCTCACTTCATATTTTTTACACTATAAAGTAACGAACACGATGACGATTAATATGTATATTTACTTTTTCGTCCACTTACTATTGTTTTCAGATCGTGTCATTTGTCGTTGTGTAACCAAATAATGTACACTAGCTACCATACATATAGTCTTTCTAGTTGTGTAACCAATTTTTAACAATCACCTAAGACTTCCACAACCAAGGGTAATCCTCTGCAATGTTGAACTAGATTTTCAGAGAGATAAGGAAACTCTCAAAGAGGTTTACATTTTCTGAAGGCATACCAACTTATAAAATCAAAAGATTCATCACTGTCAAGTGAATTTGGTGAATATATAATTTTTACGCCAAGCTCCTCTTCTAGGTGGCTATTCTTGCTTGTAATGATTATCCTGCTTCTTTGACTAAAGCAGCTCAAATCTATTGCGGTTGAATTGAGCTGCATTGCCTCTTCCAAATCATCAATTACAACAAGTACTTTTTTATTGTGAAATCTTTGATTCACTGCATAATTTATGTTGCTGATAACTATGTCATTTCCTCCTAATATATCGGAAATAAATTGTCGCTGAAGATGAACCGTCACTTCAGGTTTCTTAAAGTTGTCCAAAGTTTTCTAGGAAACGTATCCCATCAAAACGATCTGAGAACTCATTACATACAACGTTGGCTAGTGTTGTTTTACCAATCCCACCCATTTTGTAGATCACAATAGTTTGGACAGTATCAGAACCAAAGCACATTATTCTATCAATATCGTGTACATGACGTTTAATACCAACTACGTGTGTTAGTAACTTCTTTTTTTGTTCACAACTATTCCATTCCACATCAAACCATTACAACAAAATGGCTAATTTAGACACACTAAATTGCAAGTTTGAAAATGTAATACAAGTGACATAGTTAAAAAAAAATTCCAATAGAAATTTATGTTCTTCAAAGCTTGATAAAAGGTTAGACAAAGGTTCCAAGAAACATGTCGCCATATCCAAGGAAGAAATCAATCTTATTTTAATCTCTTCACCTAACAAACGATTACTCACCTTAATCAAAGGTGGTTCTTATATATCTTCATGCCTTTGAAACCTCACAACGGGAGGATAAGGCTAGACATGACGGTAAATCATTTCAGTTGGGGGAGAAGCATTCCTGACACCCATATACACAAACTGCTTCGAATTCCCACAATATGTCCATGGTATAAAACCATTAAACCTACATATTTTCGAAACTATGCGGATGGAATAGAGAGAAAGTCATGTTGCATATTTGAATCAGACCTACATTCATAAGGTTGAGGTAAATGCTTAGTCGGGGTTGGAGAAATATGGAGACGTTCTTGAACTCCCTACACCAAAACTGCTTAATTTTCAAAAGATCGCTCAATGAAAAAGCAATCTGGTGAGAGAGGAATTCTTGGACCCTAAATAAGACACGATCGAGTGGTCTTAATTCATAAACTTTAGCCAAGTACGATATGCTCTTTAGATCTTGGGAAGAAGACCAAAACATTAAGTCTGTCATAAAACTTAAATCCCATAGAATGATCAAAGAATGACAATTAAGGTTTTTATCAAGTCCAAAGTTTAACTAAGACTCGTAAGCAAACTTTGCAGAACAACACCACCATCATTGAAAGCTGAAGATATCCTAGTGTTATCAACCTCAACATCATCAACATCCATAAAAAAAAATTGTGATACTGCAAACCTTGATCTAGATGGATATTTATGTCGTTAGAGCTTTACAAATAGGGGAAACTAACGCTTAGAGTGTTAAGAAAATACCACTCTTTGCTGGAAAGTAAAGTAGAATTTGGCATAGCTGCAATCCAAGCATAAGAAGGTAGATGAGAAAATGATGAAGGGCATGAGGACCCGAAGGGATCGATCGATCTCTTTATATGGGTGCTTCTGTTTCTTTTAGATCGATCGTTCTTGTTGGTGTCAAAAATCTCTCAGCAGGATTTTGCCTCAGCTAGTATTGCCTCTCAAAAGTTGACTGAGTACATATTAGGCGCAAAAAGGTTGACCGGATAAGATACCCACCTGAGTATGATAAAAAGGAAGCCGAACACCTAGGACGCAATCATATTGGGAAGGATACAAGTGCAGGCCGAGCAAGTGGTGACTGGGTCCAGGTGGTTCTGAATTGGTGGGGATTTGCCGAGATATTAGGAGTAACAAACCGGGAAGATCGGAACAACCCTAGCTAAGTGGACAGGACTATAAAAGTAAGAAGAAGGAGAAGGAAAAAGGATCCTTTTGGCCAATTTTCTAATCACGTTTTCGCGAGATTATTTGTAACCTAAATCACGAGTGTATTCATTTGATTCAAATCAATAAAATCTATTTAGATATCAGTTTGTGTTGCGTCTTTTTCCTTATTAGACAAGAACTATCGAATTCCTCATTAAGACCAAGTTGACAAAATCATATTGTGGATTTAGCATCCACAAATTGGCGCCGACTATGGGGGATAAGGGTTCTTTAACGCAAAAAGAAAACTGCAGCCAGATCCAGCACTCTCATGGCCGATAATGCATCAACGCAACTAGACGGATATACCAGCACAATCTAGGCGCTCCGCCAGTCTTTATTGTTAATGTATATTTATTATATGGCGCATCTTCTGCTGCTGATGATGATAAAAAAAAAGTTTATGACGTTAAGAAAGTAATACTTATTTTGCGGCCGATTTTTGACCATTTCATTTATGAACAGTACTTGGATTCTTTCCATGTGGTGAACTCTCTAATTTACCTCAGCTCTTCACACCAATCAAACTGCCAAATGGAATTAGTAAAAAAAAAAAAGGAAAACACCAAAAAAAGTTTAAACCATAATCCCCAAATATAAAACATAAATCCAAAATATAAATCCTAAACCCCAAAATATAAATCATAGACCTCAAAATATAAATCCTAAACCATAAAACTTAAACACAAATATAAACCCTAACCTCCAAAATATAAACCTTAACCCCCCCCCCCCCCCCCCNATCAACCATAAACCCAAAATATCAACACAAAACTCAAAATATAAACCTAAACCCCAAAATATAAACCATAAATCTCAAAATATAAATCCTAAACATAAATATAAATCCTAACCCAAATATAAACCTTAACCCCCAAAATATAAATCTCAAAATATAAACTTTAACACCAAAATATAACCCTAAACCCAAAAATATAAACCCTAAACTCAAAATATAAACCCTAAACCCCAAAATATAATACCCTAACCCCAAAATATAAATCCTAAACCCAAAAATATAAACCCTAACACCAAAATATATACCCTAAACCCTAAAATATAAACCCTAACCCCAAAAATAGAAACATTAAACTCAAAATATAAACCTTAAACCTTAAAATATAAACCCTAAACCCAAAATATAAACTCTAAACCCCAAAATAAGGTTTATATTTTAGGGTTAAGGATTTCATATTTTTCATTCTTAAAATCTTCCTTTTTAAAAAGTTAAAAAGTTGAAAAGTAATGGGCTCACGACCTATTTCACCCTCGGAAGTGTCATATAGCACCAGATGAACCCAAACTTAAGACCTAATGCATGAAAGTTAATAATAAAAACTAAAAAATTAGCTAAAAGTTATTAAAAATTACAAAAATATAAATTAAAATTATAAAAAATACAAAAAGTATAGAAAAATTACAGAAAAATATAAAATATTTTAAAAAATTATAAAATTTAGAAAATTGTAAATAAGTTATAAAAAATTATAAAAACTTGCAAAATTTTACAAAATATAAAATTTACAAAAATTAATAAAATTTATAAAATTGTAAATAAATTGTAAAAGATTATAAAAACTTGAAAAATACAAAACACTATAAAAACTTGCAAAAAATTACAAAAAATAAAAAATTATAAAAGTGATAAATAATTAAAAATATATAAAAAAAATTATAAAAAACTTTCAAAAATTACAAATAATTATAAAAAACTTGCAAAAAATTACAAATAATTATAAAACTTGCAAAAATTTTCAAAAATTATAAAAAATATAATAAATTATAAAAATTTAGTTTTATTATATATTTTATTTAAATTTTCGGAAACTAACATCTTTCTTAAAAGTATTTAGGTTTTCTATTTAGAATATTTCTTACCGAAAACAATGTATGAACAATATCACAATGGTGGTGGATGAGGGAGAAAAATGTGTTTATGTTTTCTATTTAGACTACTTCTTTTCTTTATAGAAAATAAACTATTCAAAAGAAATTTTTATAATTTTCCATGATATTCAATGGTTTTTATAATATTTTCTTAATTTTTAAAAAATTTAATAACTTTATAAATTTTGATAATTTTTATATTTTTATAAATTTATAATTTTTTATAACTTTTATAACTCTTTATACGTTTTTATATTTATATATTTTTTATAACTGTTATGTTTTTAATATTTTCGTAATTTTATATTCTTTATATATTTTTAAAAAATTATGTATATATTTTATAATTTTTATGATTTTTTATATTATCTTATATTTTTCTTTGTATTTTTGTAATTTTTATAATTTTTTATAACTTTTTCTATTTTTTTTAATGATTTTTAATAGATTTTTTATAAATTTTATGTTTTTTTAAAAAAATATTTTTCATAAATTTCTATATATTTTTTTTATAATTTTCTATATATTTTTATAATTTTTATGATATATATATAATTTTTATAATTTTTTGTGGTTGATTTATAGTTTTTCTATAATTTTTAATAATTTTTTTTGATGTTTTGTATTAATTTTTTAAGCTAAATTAGATCTTCGGTTTAGTCAAACCAATTGGTTATGTAAAAATAGTAAACCAATTAAACCAATAGGGGGTGTATTCTTGTTTATAACTTTATTATGAGGGGTTTATAAGTTTATAAAATTTAATATAGGGGCATCTAAGTATTTAAGTTTCATAATAGGGTTAAATAGCAATAGGTCTTAAGTTTCAGTGTTTCTGGTGCTATATGATACTTCTGAGGGGGAAATAGATCGTTAGTCCAAAAATAATTTAAGAAACATTCCGACCATATAGAAAAATTTTAATATTTTTTAAAATTATGTTTTTTAATCTCAAAATTTATTTGTTTCCGTTGATAAAAAGTAAAATAAAATAAAAAAAAATTCCGACTAACCAAGGATTAGTTGGAAATTTGTCACAAATTCAATAAATTTAGTGACTAATTTCCGACCAAACTTGAAAATTGGTCGAAAATCGGAAAATGTAATACAAGTTCCGACTAATTTCCGACCAATTTTTTTATTTGGTTGGAATTTTATCGGACTGTTTTTATATAAGTCGAGTTTCACTTTTTCATTACACCACAAAAGTTTCCAAATTTTCTATAAATCCTTTCAAATTATTGTTTAGGTTTCAAATTATTGTTTAGGTTTATGTTATTAGATTATGTAGGTTTAAGTAATTAGAATTCTAGGTTATGAAATTAGTATTATCGGTTATAAAATTACACTTGAAAATTTAGAATTAGTTTATGTAACTAGATCATATACATATGTTTTAGAATTTTGATTTTAAAATATTTTTATTTTATAAAGATTATTCTCATTTTTTAATTTTCTAAAAAATTAGTCGGAAGTTGGTCGGAAATATATCAAAATATAGTCGGAAATTGGTCAGAAATTTTATCCTACCAATTTCCGAGCAAATAAAAAAATATGGTCGGCAATTGGTCGGAAATTTTTTTCCGACCACCCTTTTTTCCGACCAATTTCGGGCTATATTTTTCGACTTATTTCCGACCAAAAATTTTTCCGACCATCAAATTCTGACTAAAAAACTTTGGTCAAATTTTTAAATCGTTCTTGTAGTGTTTGGGGTTAAAGTTTATATTTGGGTTAGAGTTTATATTTGTGTTCAGGATTTGGGGTTTATATATTGAGGTTTAGAGTTTATATTTTGGGTTTAAGATTGATATTTTGGGGTTTAAGGTTTATATTTTGGAGGTTAGAGTTTATATTTTTGTTTGGGTTTATATTTATGTTTAAGGTTTAAGGTTTATATTTGTATTTTGAGGTTTATGGTTTATATTTGCGGTTTATGCTTTATCTTTTGGGTTTATGTTTTAAATTTGGGGTTAGGGTTTAAACATGTTTGTGTTGTTTTCATTTTTTTAATTTTAATGTTTTTTTTATACTAATTTCATTTGGTAGTTTGACTGATGTTAAAAGTTGAGGTAAATTAGAGAGTTTACCCTGGAATGAACCCAAGTTTTGTCCTTCGTTTATGTACAAATTCAAGTTTTTTCTAACCAACTTTTTTTTACCAATTTATTAGCCAAGTAAACTTTTTTGAGGTACTAGTTGGCTACACAAGAAAAAAACTTGCCCAACACGGTTTTTTTTTGTCAACATATTGTATTATATTAAGGAGAATACAAACCCATAAAAGGTAAATAAAATCCCACCAAGAGGAAGATATAAGCCCATGTTGGACAAATGCTCTCACTAGGAGAGGACAACCCCATAACTTAGTAATCTGAAAACCCTTGACGACAGAAAAATTCGAAGCTATCGGTCTCCTCTTTGTCCTTTTCAACTTTAAGGCAGCGATGGTAGTTGCGGCGGCGAAAAAATCCACCATGTTTTCCTACAAGAACAATGACCGCCAACAAACCAAACGCCCCCAGAAGTTTCTTTAAATTCATTCCCAATTTCCTAGGAATCCAAATGAAAAGATATTCATGAGAAACCCAATAATCATAGCAACCAAAACCTTTAATGTACATTTCTCTTATAAACTTACCTGCGAGGTCTTGTTTGTCCTTCTTCACTGACTATTTCACTATCAATTTC
This sequence comes from Iberis pinnata, assembly GCA_900406425.1. Classification (NCBI taxonomy): domain Eukaryota; kingdom Viridiplantae; phylum Streptophyta; class Magnoliopsida; order Brassicales; family Brassicaceae; genus Iberis; species Iberis pinnata. The sequence goes on from OVBE01012052.1 coordinate 7,265, forward strand.
ATCATCTGTTTGAGTCAATTGTTCATCTAAGTTTTCAAAGTCAACAGAAACTTCCATTTGATCACTACTGCCAACATAAACTTCCACTTGATCCGTGTCAACAGAAACTTCATCATCTAAGTATTCAAAGACTTTTTCGTAAACAAGAGTTAGACTAATCTCAAGAATGGTGACTTGAGTTCCAAAATCAACAGAAACTTTCACTCGATCCCCTGTTTCTAACAAGAAATCTTTATTTAAAAAGTGCCCTTGCCAGATGTGTGTTTTACTATACATACGAATGTGATCTGTTGCAAGATTGAGACTCCATACCTCTTCTTTGGTTTGATTATTTATTGTGATCTTTGGAGAGTATGTAGACATCAAATTATCTTGCTGACTCACATATAATGTCCATACGGTAAACTCGAGCAGATTCATTCTCTCAGGCACAATAAACGAGATTGAATGCATCGTATTAGTTAACAGAACCCAATTTGGAAGGCTTGATCCCGGGATAAAAATTCCCTCATTAGTGCACACAGTCCATCCCTGTAATATCATCACAATCAATGACATATTCCTAGTCATCACAACTATAAAGTAAATGACCAAGGTTGCTATTTTGATAACAACAATCTAGTTTAGAGAAAAACCTTCATGATTGTTTCTTTGTAAGCATCTGATATGCGGTTGCACATTTTCATATGAATGACTCCAATTGTTTCTAGTTTCTCCAATCCAGGGGTCTCAACAAGGTTGGCACAATTTGTGAGGTTCAATGATCGCAAACAAAGCAGTCTGATAAATCTGGTGTTCGTTCCAATTTGATGCAATTTCTCGCATATAAATATTTCAATTTTTTTGGTAAACTAATCATGGATTGAAGTTCTAAGCAATTATCCAATTTAAGAGTTTGTAGTCTCCAAAGACTAGCAAAATCCGTTTGCATATCGCAAAATTTGTTGCCCTGGAGATCGAGTTCCTCGAGACAAGGCAAACTCCCAAGATTTTCAGGAACCATTGTGTCAGATAGATTGCAGAAACCTAAATGCAGAGTCTTTAGGCTGATTAAACCATTTAATGAAAGCGGAATAAACACAACTGCTTCATCAGAAACGATGTTGCTTCTCTCTTTCCATAAGTCTTTGTAGCCATCAAGAGATAATTCTTTCAGTTTTGTTAGTTGATTACTCGAAGAAGGAATTTCTACTAGAGCGGTATAATCGGCTTTGAAGGTTATCAAGGATTCCAATGCACCTAAAGCATCATGAAATCTTTAAGTTGCGAGCATTCTGAGAGAATAAGCGTTTCCGGTGACTTCAACTGATAGAATTCCAATGGGAGTTCACTAAGCTTGATGCAACCACCCATATTTAATAAAATAAACTTTCTTTGAAGAATCCCTATCGACTTATGAACCATATCCAAACTTTGACAATTTATCAAGAGAAGCTGCTCGAGATTTGGAAGACAAGAGAAGTCTGGAGTTTCTGTAAGCTCCAAAGAATGACTGAGGTCAAGGTATTTTAACTCTTTAAAGATATGAAGCTTCTGCAAAAAGAAACAAATAATTAAACCTAGATAAATGAAGAGTAAGTTAAAAGATCACCGTGTTACTTTTATTACCTTTTGATCCTTCCAAAATTGTTTAATGTTGCTCTTTTGCATGTCCATGACAACTAAGCTTGTCAAATGTAAGTTCATTGAAAAAGTGTCCTCAGGAAAACCAAACCAGCAGAGCCATCGTAAACCTTTTGGAAAATTTTCATAGCTTCCGTTGAGCTCCACATGACTGACTTGTAGCAGTCTCAGTCTCCGTAGTTTTGAAAATGCTTTAACCTCCAGCTTCTTAACATCAGTAGGTTCAGCCTTCAAGCCGAGTCCTTCAATAGCTTTTGTTCCCTATTATTAAACAAACAATTTTGTCAGTTAAATATTGTTAATTTTTTGTTGAGACGGAATATGCATAGAAATTTGTTCCTTACATTGAAGTTTTCCAATACATCAAGAACTTGTTCACGTTTCCATAATCTACTCCATCTTTCATAGTTATTCCGAAATGTTCCTCAGACAATATGCCTTCCCATTTCTCTTAATAAGTCATGCATTATCAGCTTGTTATCATAGACAGTAATGACGCACCTCTCCTTTAGCACTCTAAGTCCTATGCCAGGATCTAATTTGCATCCATCTAATATGAAACCTACATAGTCTTTATCCATCCCGATAAAGAAGCAAGATATATCCAAGAAAATATATTTTTGTGTTGCATTTAGCGCATCAAAGCTTATCTGAAGCTTTGCTTGAATGTTATCATCGGGTAATCTTCTCAAAGATTCCAACGTACTTTCCCACTCGAAAATGCCTCTCTTGAAGAGAAAAGCACCCATGACTTCCACATCCAAGAGTAATCCTCCACAGTATTGAACCAGATCTTCCGAGAGCTGAAGAAACTCTTCAGGAGGTTCACGTTTTCTAAAGGCATGCCAACTTACTAGATCAAGAGATTCATCATTGTCAAGTAAATTTGGTGAAAATATATTATCTACTTCGAGCTCCTCTGAGAGGAGACTGTTCCTGCTTATAATGATTATCTTGCTTCATGAACCAAAGCAACTCGAATCTATTGCAACTGAAATGAGTTGCATCGCGTCTTCCAAATCATCAATTACAACAAGTACTTTTTTATTACGAAATCTTTGTTTCACCGCATAATCCATGTTGCTGATGACTATGTCATTCCCTCCTAATATATCGGAAAGAAGTTGTCGCTGAAGATGAACCTTCCCTTCTGGTTTCTTTGAGAGTTGTCCAAAGTTTTCTAGAAAACTTATCCCATCAAAACGATCTGAGAATTCATTACATACAACTTTGGCTAGTGTTGTTTTACCAATCCCACCCATTCCATAGATAACAATAGTTTGAACAGTATCAGAATCAAAGCACATTAGTCTAAAAATATCGTGTACGCGACGTTTAATACCAACAACGTGTGTTGGTAACTTCAGATATGAAACTGACAACAACTTGTTAATATCTTTAGTTGCTTGTCGAACCAACTCTACTTCATTCCTGCATAATTCATATAATAATTAGTGACGAATTAATATGCACTATAATGTGTTGGGAACAAGTAGTATTCATTAGAAATTATGCGAGTTTATGAATGGAATAATTATATATATTCTATTGTTAAGACTAAATAGACTTATATACAAATATAAATTAAGATATTCACATAATAATAGATCTTAATATCTTCTTTGATTCTAGATCGGAGGAGGAAAAGCTTGGCAAAGGTATCTGACCATTTCAATTTGGTGAGGGACCTAGGATACTTGACTCTTATCGGAAAAATTATCCTTTGTAACACTCAGATAAATTTAGGAATAAACTGACCTGTAGTTTTCCATGTCATACCCAGACAGATTTGCAACTTCTCTTAAAGCTTCTATCCACTTCCGCACCTTGCTCGCGTCAGTAGAAAATTCACTGAATGAACCACGTTGCCTACGTACATGGGATGGGTCGACATAGTAGAAAATTGGGATTACAACATGTCTAGAGTTGCTTCTGTAGCATTCCATAATGTGCAAAAGTTCATCAAGACACCAACGTGATGATGCATATTGCTTCGAAAAAATGACAAGGTGTACTCTAGAGTTTTCTATGGCGGTCAATAGGGATTCGGAAATGTCTTCTCCTCTCGGTAATGACTCATCGTCCTTGAATGTGTTTATCCCAGATCGGGTGAGATGCTCATAAAGATGACTTAGAAAGCCAAACCGCGCATCTTCTCCACGGAAACTCAAAAACACATCATAGGTCCATCGCTGGGAAATACTTCTACCGGCTTCAATCATATCTAACAATGACAAGACTGGCAATTTATGCAATAATGACTCGTAGGTTCCTACAAAATTACATGCTTTATCTGTAAATCAAATCTGAAACCAGATAGATAATCAAATTGACAAAGAGCAAAAGATGTTGTTGCTTACTTACTTGAAAACTTTTCTTCTCGGCAGATTAAATTTGTGAATTCACACTAACACAGATGGACCATGTAACCTTGTATTGTTGTCTTGTCTAGCTCCTAGATATGAGAAGCGTCGGTCTCTTCCTGAATAGTTCCGTTGACTTTCTTTTTTTAATCAATATTTGGGCCACGTTCCTACCATAATTGTAGAAGCGAAGATTCAATTATTGTGTGTTAGCGCCAGCTCACATATGTATATTTATGAATTTCATCACGATAAAAGCCATTTTCACTAGTCTAAACAATAGTTCCGTTGACCTTTTGTTTGTAAATATCTAAAATTCTTGTTTTATTAGTGAGATTCTAAAAAAAACATATTTTAGGGTATTACATATTTTTAAAAATTTAAAATTTAAACTCTCAATATTCATCAGTATATTCTAAACTCTAATTAGTAAATTTACCGCTCAAATTTTAAATTATAAACTTTTAAAATTTTTTTAATGTTTACTGAAATATTTAATAATATTTTTATAGCAATTGGAAGTATGTGATATTTTTAGAATATATATATTTTTTTGGTATTTTATAAAATTGTTCTTAAATATAAACATCAATAATGATGTCCACAAAACAAAACAAATATTTATTATGGTATCTTTAATTAATTCAGTGCACAGTTTATTATGAATTGCATGTTTATGATTTAAAATCCACCTTCTTTAAAAAATGAAGTAAAAAATAATCAAATTTATTTTTCAATGGTTTGCTTTATTTTGTAATATTTTCAAAATATTATATTTTTATTTTATTAATTATTATTTATATTTTTTTAGTTTTTGTTAATTTACTCATTTTGCCCAATTATTTTATCTTAGCAATAGTTTAGGAAAATTTGATTGAACAAAAATTATACATTAACATATCAATGATTACAAAACACAACATAATACATAAGCATTAGACATATTTTTCACAACTGATCAATTTATTGCATTTTGAAGTTAGTAATTATATTTGTTATCTGTGAATTTTCTAAATCTAGCAAAAAGTTTGTGGAAGCAAATACTTTCGTGCTTTTCTATATCAATCTTCAGAGGCTTACGCTGGCTGGACGGCCGGATCTCGGCTCGGCAGAGCTCCCGTGAGGCTAGGTGAGGCTCTGACGACAATAGCGAGATTCTTGACTGTTTTCTCAAAATCTCGTATCTTTCTCAAAATCTGGGGAAAAAAAAATTACAGAACAAATTCAAATATGAGCTAAGTTTTGGTGCAATTGTTATATTGTTTTGGTGAAGATTTTGTTTGTTTTTGTAGTAAGAAACTGCTGCTTGAGGGTTGGGGTTAGTTTTGGTATACATTGTTGGTTTGACTTACCATCTAGATGCAATATGACTCGTATACTTTTAGCTATATAATGACAATCAAATATTAAGGTTACTCTTGTTTTAGGCTTGTTTCCATTAGATTAGGTAAATTCTTTTATATTTCACAAACCAATTGTACATGATTATATACACTAAAGAGCTATACTCGTAAGGAAAGTATACATATAATTATTGACAGGAACGTTATATAATATATTGTTTCTATTATACTAATATGCCCCCTCAAGATGGACCACCTTTGGTGAGACCAATCTTGACACTT
>OVBE01012053.1:0-13683 GCA_900406425.1 Iberis pinnata
AGTAGTTGAAGTACCCTTTGTTGTAACCCCCTTGGTTCTGCACATAACACATCTCTTTTTGTTGTTGAGCTTCGGCAGCTTGAATTTGGAGTTGTTCTTCATCAGAAATGAAGTGAACTTGATGTTGTTGACCCAAAAGTAACCTGTCCAACTTCTCATTTAGCGCCTTTATCTCCTTCTTAGTGCCATCATCAGATGCAGAAGGACCTTTGGGTGTTCTGTCGTAGTCCTCATTATAGATCCCATCAGACTGGGCAAGATTCTCAACTAACTCACATCCGTCATCAACTCCTTTGTTGAGGAAGTTCCCGTTACTTGCGGTATCCAACATCATTCTGATCTTTGGTAGGGCACCTCTGTAGAGTGTGCAAAGCAAGGAAGCCTTGCTGAAACCGTGGTGGGGGCACTACATAGTATAGTTTTTAAGACGCTCCCACGCCTCAGAGAAGGTGTCAGAGGTCTTCTGTGCAAACCCGAAAATTTCATTACTCAAACGTGTTGTCCTTGAAGTTGAGAAAAACTTTGCAAGGAATGCCTTCTTGCAGACATCCCATGTGGTGATTGAGTTCATGGGGAGTGACTTCTCCCACTGATGTGCCTTCTCCCCCAATGAGAATGGGAAAAGGTGTAGCTTGAATGCATCTTCATTCACACCGTTGATCTTTATCAGACTGTAGAACCTGTCGAATTCATCCAAGTGATCAAGTGGGTCTTCCAAAGGTAACCCACTGAACCTGTTGCTCTGGACCATAGCAATGAGACTATGCTTGATCTCGAAGTTGTTGTTCTGGATTGCAGGTGGATTGATTCCATGTCTGACGGTGTGAGTGTTTGGGTTATCACCATCACCAATGGTGTTCTGGTTTTCTCGTTCAATGTTGTCTGCCATGTTGAGGTTCAACCTTCTCAAGTGTTCCAGACGTTTGTGTTTACGTCTTGCCTGAGAATGTTCTCGTTCAAGAGCTTTGATGTCGTCAACGAGTGGAAGCAAGTCAGTTGGTCCTCTGCTTCTCAGGTTCATACATTGCTAAGCAGATACCTGAAAACAAAGCAAACAAGGTAGACTTGTAAGTAAAAACGTAAAAGAAAGGCTTGATCTGAAAAGATCCAAAATCCAGAATGTAGTAACAAATCCCAAATGGCAATGGCGCCAAATTGATAATAGGGATTTTGAGTCCCGGGTTATCAATCAACCCATCATGTAGTATAGATGATGATGATGGGTTTTGTCAATCCATAATGGAAGCGTACTAAGCAATGTGGATGTATTGGATGCTTTAAAGTCAAGCTAGATGTTAAAAGGGGTTTTGGTTGGTAAATGGTCCGAAGTGCAATGAATGTAAAAAGACATAAAACAGAGAGAGGCTTAAAACACTTTTGGATGCAAGACAGAGTAAAAGCAAGAAAGGGTAAAAGGTGCAATCAATGTAAAGTCTATCATGAGGACAAAGAGTAATTGACTTGAGAATTCATCATGGGTTACCTAAATACCTAACATACCTTAAACAATGAGCTGACCCCTAGACAGTAGCTCTACAAACAATCAATTCCAATTCTTTGGCAACCAATCTCAAGCAAAGAAATCACAGACTCAACTATCGTCATTGACGATGACTACCTAGCAGGCATTAACCACTACTACTCTACCTAACTCGTTTCCCACATCTATTCACAGAGAAGTGGAAACGAATCTCTGAAACCCCCTGGATTCGGCCACCTCCAATAACTCACCTTCCGGTGTTGTAGGGCCTAACGGCGGGTCTCTGTCTCTTCCGGGTAGGAGTACAATCAGCATTAAGCTAAGGAGGACCAGAAGGGATCTAAAACACAAACAACTTAGGTACCTAAGCAAACCCAGANTATGGGAGTAGAAACAGATGAAATAACAAACATAACTTCAAACCTAAACATGCAGATCTAGGAAGAACAACAAGAACACAAACCCAGAAATGAATAATAGCAATGAAACAGTAAGCTAAGCAAGAGATTAAAACTTAAAACGAAAATCAACAAGAACCAGATATGCAACAAGGTAAAGCTAAGCAAGGAAACTAGAGAAAAACAAAAGATTAACTAAAGACTTGAAAGAAAAATGGTTTTTACACCAAGAACATCAAGAACAAAACTAAATAAATGAAAACCTAAGACAGAACCTAAAAAGGAAAGAAAAACTAAAACTTGTGCAAATGGAGGCGAATCAGGGCTTTTATAGTGTTCAGACCTAATTCTCACTAAAGACAAAATGCTAATCATTGTCTTGGATCTTGGGCCTTGATTCAGGTGGTATCCGGATTCGAGTTGGTCGGGTCAGAGCGTGTTTGCCTTTGAGTTGGTGAGTTCACAATCGATCCAGGCTAAGGGTGCTTGCTTGGGATCGATCTAGCTGAGATGCGTCCAAAGTGAGTCTGAGGTTGGGATCGATCCCGACATTGAGTGCCCGAGATCGATCCAGACCTTGGTGGGATCTATCTCATCTGTTTCTTTCTTAGTCGTACTTCATCTTCGTGCACTTCCTTAGCTTCATTTGAGACTTCACCAAAAAAATTGAAAGAGTGAGAGGGGGATCGATCTGAAGTGGTTGTGGGATCGATCTGAAGTGGCTGCGGGATCAATCTGGTAAGTGTTTGGATCGATCCCGAGGATACTGAGTTGGGATCGATCCTGTTTCGACGCTGAAGTGCCTGAGATCGATCCTGCATAGTGTTGGGATCGATCCTGCCTTGGTTTTGAGGTAAGCCCAGTCCATTCCATGCTGACTGCTGAGTGTTGCTCCATCCAACGTTAAGTGCTGCTTTTCTGAAATTTCTCAAATCCTTCCCGAAAACTCCTGAAAGTTCTGAAAAGTCTCCAAAATGCGGACATATGCAAATTCTAATGCAAAAGTGCTCAAAATCCTAAACTTAATGAAATCAACCATAAATGTGATATATGCACGCTCTTGGACCTCATAATCAATGCTAATTGATATGTAAAATCCATGAAAATTCAGAGTCATCAGTAAGTAATGGCTTATCTCTGGTTTTTGTAGGGACGGTCGAAGGATGTTTTGTTGAGCTTCATCCTATGTTCTAGCTGTCATAATGATACGAGAATGACTTCTTCAGGGGAGAAGGATTGCTCTTCAAATATAAGTGTGTTCCTAGCCTTCCAAATTTGCCAGAGAATCCACGTATATAAGGGTATTGTTTTACTTCAGTCGGTGGTAGCGAGCTGGATTTAGAGTAGATTTGTAGCATTTCAGAAATAGAAGTAACAAGATTTGGGTATTGGGATGGGGATCAATGTAGAGGAGATAAGGCCCAAATAGAGGCCGCGAAAGAACATAAAAGGAGTGTGTGTACTGTTGTTTCTAGTGCACCATAGCACTTACAATCATGTACCAATCCTAATCCTCTTCTACTTAGATTCTCACCTACTAGAAGTGAAGAACTGAGTATTCTCCATAGGAAGTGTTAGACCTTAGGGGCATCCTTAATATTCCAGATTAGCTTATTCCAATCGATGGGTAAGGGAGATGCCTAGGGGTGATTCAATCTCTGAATCAAGTAGCCAGACTTTGTAGTGTAAGTTCCATCTTTATTTGGTAGCCACGCCAGAGAGTCTGGTTAAGAATGAGAGAGCAATAATATGCTTTCTAATAGTGTCCTCATACTTAGGTAAAATGCTACAAATTTTTAGAATGTCATGTTCACCAGCGGTCGAAGAGAACAGTGCTGTAACCTTTAAATCGATATCATCTCTGTTAGGTGGCCCTATTGGGATTTGGGGCATGTGATATGAGAGCCAACGATCCGCCCAGACTCTTACATAGAGGCCATCGCCCACAATTCAGTCGTATCCAATCTTAAGAACCTCATGACCCGCTAAAATCTGGTGCCATTGATATTACTCGATTTTAATGTCTTATAGTGGGTATTTATACTTGCTATGTGGCGTTATCCGAGTGTTTCCCTTGTATATTTGGCTTTTTTATGATTTTAGATGTTCGAGACGTTCTAGAGCAAAAATGATAGATTTCAGAAGATTTCAGGTGCAAATGGAAAAAATGAAGACTGACAGATCGATTCACATGAAGAATGATCAATCTATTGATGCACGTAGGAAGAGCTTGATCGATCCAGTGCCCCTGGAAACTTACGGAAACACAGATCGGTCGATCTCTCTTTAAATTGATCGATCCCATATAAAGAACAGATCGATCGATCCTTGTTCAGATGTATCCATCCCTGCACTTGAGAACAAGAATGAAGTTTGCCTAATTTACGAAATTTCCCTCAAGAATTATCAAGATTTATCAATATTTTTTTATTATTTGGTTTTATTTTCTCTTTCCTTTTGAACTATAAAAGCCTTAGGCTTAGTTTTATTTTCTTTACGCACAATATATATTTCAGAGCTTTCAGAGAGAGACGAATTCCTACCTTTTATTTTGGAGAAGAATTATGAACTCTTTTATTTTTATATTAATTTTTTTTTAATATGTTTTATTCTACAATGCTTTTTGATTGCTTTGCTATGTTTGAGTAGTCGTCTTGTTAGGTTTTAGGGGTTTCCGAGGGAAACCATGTTTGACAGTTAGGGTTTAACATAATGGATTAAAATTGTTAGGTTCTTAGTCTAGATTTGTTTTTAATGCATGAATTAGAGTAGCTAATTAATTCATTGATCTTAGATTAATAAATGCAAAGAGATTTAGTTTAGAGATATGATCTAGTCTCGATGAGTAGATGTTCTTTCTTAGCGAGAGTGTTGTCTTGAATGTCTATGAAGAATTGAAAATGAATTTAATTCTTGATTGAATTATTAGACATGCGAGAGTTTATATATGATGATTCAAACATAGGGCTTAATACTCTGAGAGGATATTAATCTGGTTATGTATTTCATGTTGAGAACTATTTTCAATATCAAATCCTGCATGTTAACATGAGCTTCAAACCTGAATACCTGTGGAATTCCCTGAGGGCTTAGTTCATTGATTTACATTCATTTTAGTTTACAGTTATTGCTTAGATATTAGTTAAAACCACATCTTTTTATTCGTCTTAGCTAGAATTGATATTAAACTGAAAGTCGCACTATCTGGTCTCTATGGATTTCGACCCTAGTCTATACTACTTAGATTTGTTCTTTGCAATTAGATTTATGATTAAAATCCTGAGCCTATCAGATTTTTGACACCGTTGCCGGGGACCAATTGATGCCTTTTATATTCTGTTTAGAGTTTAGTCTAAGATATTTTATTTTTCAGCACTAATCGGGTTTCTTTTTTCTTGATTTCATTTTTACAGGTGCATGATCCGATGATTTGACAAATCTAAGGAATTGCTCAACCTCAGTAAAGCAAAACTCTGGAAGTTAGAACGCTCAAATGGGAAAGCAAGGAAGAATGCAAGCTCATCCAACACAATGGGAGATAATGTTATTCTTAACAATCCGGTCCTATTTGAAGATCCGAACAACCAGCTCCCTCCCCAAGGTGGAAACATCTTGAATCCTCATCCAGGATTACATGAGTTAGTCAACAACTCGGGAGGAGCAAACGACAATCAAGTGACACTAGTACAACATGGAGGGAACGACAATTAAGTGACATTGATTGGGAAAAATTACATCCTCATAGGAGATCCACAAGCATTTTCCAATCATCAACAAGCTTAAGAAAATGTTCTAGTTGGAGACTTAAACAACCTTGAAGCTTTCCTCGCTTATAGGAATGCCCTTCATCCTCGTCAACCTCATAACAAGACTATCAGTTTTTTATCCAACTCGTTCAGTTGCTCAGGAAAAATCAATTCCACGGATTACCCATTGAGCACCCGATGGACCATATTGACAACTTTAAGGATATTTATGGCACCGTTCAACTCAATGGAGTTTCTAAGGACTTCACGCATTGCAAGCTCTTCAATCATTCTCTTGCCGACAAGACTCTCATGTGATTGAAATTTCTACCAGCCAACTCCATTGAAACTTGGGATGACTGCAAAGCCAAGTTCTTGAGTTACTTCTACACCACTACAAGGACCAACAATCTTTGAAACATAATATCTCAGTTTCAGCAAGGTCTTGTAGAGTCTTTCTTCGAAGCATGGGACAAATTAAAGGAATACCTTCATGATTTCCCTCACCATGGCTTCTTTGAGCTGAATCTCCTCAACACCTTTTACAATGGTATTGACCAAAAGTATAAACTCTCTCTTGATACAACCAGCAATGGTGACTTCATGGCTAAGCATGTGGATGAAGCCTATAAGCTGAATGACAATCTCGTTGTAAGCTACAACAATCACTGTCCTGATTATGATAGAAGATGAAGATCATATAGTTCAGAATCTTCTGAACTTGCAGAGGTAAAAGGTTTTCTTACTCAAATTCTCAAGAGCCAAAACCAAAAACATGTCAGTTTCGCTGAAGATGTAGAGAAGATTGAAGTAGATTGCTTTGCTATCAAAGAGCCTGAACATATATAAGAAGTGAGCTATGTCAATAGCCATTATCAGAGAGTCTTCAATCAAGGCTTAGATCCAGGATTCAACAAGGCCAATCTCTCTTGGAGAAGCATCAATGTGGAAAATCCCCAAGATCAAGTTTACCCACCTCAACAGAAGTCCTTTGTGCATAATCTGGACAATCTTTTCGCCAGAATACAGGTGGAAGTGGTTTTTAAGGGAACCAGAATAGGAACTTTGTGTAGCATTCCCACTTAGGCGTCTTCAACAGCCATCTCAGCATGCGTTTCAACAAATAGCTCCACCTCAACAAGACAACAAGATGGAATTAATGCTCAAGAAAATCTTGTAAGGTCAACAACAATCTAAAAAGGAATATCAATGTCAAGATAGACAGCATGTACAATGACTTAAACAAAAAATTTGAGTCATTGTCTACCATTTGTCGAATCCCTTGTGGATATTGATGACTCTGAATTTTCATGGATTTTACATATCAATTATCATCAATTCCGAGGTCTTTAGGCGTGCATACATCACATTTGTAGTTGATTTTAGTATGTTTGTGATTTTTAGGACTTTTGCATTAGAATTTGCATATGCACGAATTTTAGAGATTTTTCAGGACTTCAGGAGTTTTCGAGAAGGATTTGTGAGATTTCAGAAAAGCAGCACTTAATATTGAAAAAAGCAGCACTTAGCGTGGAATGGACTGACACTAACCTAGATCAATCCCAGCACATACCTGGATCGATCTCAGGCACTCCTGCATCGAGTCCAGATCGATCCCAACACCAAGCTTTTGAATCGATCCCGCACTCTATCCAGATCGATCTCATATCAATCCCAACAACACTTCAGATCGATCTCAGATCGATCCCATCTCAGCATGGATCGATCTCCACCCTTACTTGGATATATCTCTCTCTCTCTCTCTCTCTCTCTCTCTCTCTCTCTCTCTCTCTCTCTCTTACAATAAAGACAACTTCTTTCTTTTAATGCTTCACTATCTCTCTATATTTCTTCTTCTTCTAACACCAAATNTCAGGATCGATCCCGCACTCAAACCAGATCGATCCCACACTTGTCTGGATCTATCTCATGCACTCAACTCCTGGATCGATCCCACTCTCAAACACGTCTCAGGTTGGATCAATCTCGACCCTAACGTCCAAGCTCTCAACACTTCGGATCAATCACGCACAAGTCCAAGCTCCGACCCCACCAACTCAAATCCGGATAGCACCTGAACCAAGGCCCAAGATCCAAGAAAATGATTAGCTTTTGTTTTTAGTGCGAATTAAGGCTTTTCTCTGAACATTATAAAAGCCCTAATTCGCCTCCATTTGTAACAAGCTTAGTTTTCTTTCCTTTTTAGGTTTTCGTCTTAGGTTTTCATTTTATTTGTTGTTCTTCATGTTCTTGGTGTAAAAACCAGATTTCTTTCAAGTTTTAAGTTAATCTACTGTTTTTCCTTTACTTTCTTGCTTAGCTTTAGGTTGTTGTTTAGTTGTTGCTTGTTGATTTTCATTTTAAGCTTTTAATCTTCTTTTTTAAGTTTGTTCTTCATCTCTGTTTTACTGTTTTATTGTTGTTCTTAGTTTCTGGGTTTGTGTTCTTGCTGTTCTTTATTTGTTTCTCCTTAGATCTGCATGTTTAGTTTTGAAGTTATGCTTTATGTTTTCTCTGCTTCTACTCCCATGAGTAGTGAGTAGTCCACTAAGTTCCTGAGGATGGGGTAGACTAGGGTTGATGTTCTGGGTTCACCTTAGTACCTAAGTTGTTTGTCTTTGAATCCCTTCTGTTTCACCTGCTCGTAATGCTGATTGTATTTCATCCTAAGAGGGACTGAAAACCCGCCTTTAGGCCCTTCAACACCGAGAGGTGATTCATTGAAGGTGTCCAGAACTAGGTGATTTCAGTCATTTGTTTTCCCCTTCTAAGACATTAGTTTTTTGGGAAGCTTATTGACTATAGTAGAAAGTTGTTCATGCCTTCTTAGTAGTTACCATCTATGACGAGAGTTGAGTCCGTGATTGCTTTGCTTGAAATTGATTGCCAAGAGATTGGAATTTGTTGCTTATGTTGCTACTGTCTAGGGGTTAGCTCATTGCATGAGGTATGTTAGGTACTTAGGTGGTTCAAGATGGATCATTAGTCAATTACCCTTGACCTAAGGAACTGCTTTACATTGCTTACATCTTTCACCCTCTTTGATTTTACTCTATTTTTACATCTTAGTCTTTTATGTTTCTTTTTATGTTTATGCACTTTACTTTCAGCATGTTCATTGCACTTAGGACATTTTAGCAAAACCACTCTTTTTTAATACTTAGCTTGACTTTAAAGCATCAATTGCATTCAGATTGATTAGTACATTCCCATTTGGATTGATAACCCATCTATACTACAATGATGGGTAATTGATACCCAGTAGGAACTCAAAATCCTATTATCATATATGTAGGAGCTGTAATGGATATGCCTAATAAGCTCATCTCCCTTACAAAAGTCAAGAAAAGGTTTTATACTTAGCAGTCCCTCTTAAAGGTGCGTCTAGAATCACAGTGGTTAAGGAAGAAAAGATGGAGCATGAATCTCATATTAAACCGCATCTTAAGGGTGCTATTAAAGAACTCTTGAATAGAGAATCTCAAGTCTCAACAAGGAATGAACTCCCAAAGGTCAAAAGCAAGGAGCGGGTGAACTTTGAGAAGGTCAAGAAAAGTTCTCAATTGATTTTGATCCCTCATACAATAGACAGAGATACAGTCGAGTATAAGGTGAAGAGAAAAGGTACTTCAAAGCTTTTCTCAAAGGTTAAAGCCTTCTTTACTATAGCGCTTAAAGATAAGGGACCCGATGTGGCAAAGAATGTGATGGGGAAAGTTTTGAAGTTGAAAAAGTCCACTCTTGGATCCTGTTTTGGAGTATCTCTCGATGCTAACACTACCCCGACTTAGGAGGTAAGTTCGTCAAGCTAGTGACGCTAAAAAAACGTTGAGTGGGAAGCAACCCACTATTTGGTGTTTTAGATTAGTTTTTTTTTGGTTATAAGTCAATTTAGCTTTAGTTTGCTAACTTATCAATAATTAGTTTTTAGTTCTTTCTGTATTAGAAAAATACCAGGTTCTACCCAGAAGTTCAAGTCAATCGTTTCGTGCACAGATCTATCGATCTAAAAATCCCTGGAGAAAACCGTATGTAGAGATCGATCGATCTCCTTTACAGGTAAGTTCCGAAAGAACCTTGAACTCATGTTTTTTTGTTATTTGTCTCTTAGTCTGGTCTTATTCCTTTTCTTAGATTTATTTTCACACCGGGACGGTGTGAAGTAAGTCTGGGGGAGGTTATATAGCTACTAACTATGTTTTGTATCATTTTGGATGTTTTGTCATTTTGGTGAAAATTTTCAAAAATTTTCGTTTTTGATTTAGTCGATTCTAGTCGAGTCGAAAGAATTACAGTCATAATATGTGATGATTATTAACCTAGTGTGAATTTAGTATTAATTTCTGTTTTATTACTGACTTAGATTTAACTGTTGCGATAGATTAGATACTCATTGATTGATTGATATGCTTTTGAAAGTTCTGATCTTTTGGATTGTTGATGATTTAATGCTAGCTTTATTTAAATATGACTTAATTTGATCTTAAATTCTCTTGCTTATGGTGTTGGTAATACTTTGAAAGCTACGTACCTTGCTCTTTATATCTCTGTAAAATCGACAAGTTCTTTTAGTATGATCCGGATCCTTTCTCTCCTTCCCTTGAATAAAAAGAAGAAAAAAATAAACGATAAAAAGGGATTGAATAGTGGACCTCGAAGTATGTTTCTTTCATCCCATGAAACCGGATGCTAAAAAAATAATATGAAAAGAAAAAGGCGCAGAAATGCGAAGAAGAAAAAAAGGTAAAAAAGAAAAAAAGTAGTAAGAAAAGAAAAGAAGAAAAAAGAACTGAAAAAGGGGAAAAAATGTCAGGACCGGAAGTCGATTGATGCTCTGTTTGGTATGAGCGCTTTGATAGAAAAGGTATTTAAACTCACTGATTGATACCCCATAGGCAAGAATGCACTTATCTGTACTTAATTGAATTTAGAGAGCTAGTTGAAAGGATTTCATGGTTTGGTTGATTTGGGATTTAGAGTATAAAGCATATTGTTAGTTAGGTGCCAGTAAATAGTCTATTTGTAGTGGTTATCTAGGATGAGTGTCTTTTAGTTTATGATGTCTGAACTTGGGGTTGCTGAGATTCTGAGAGTTTTTGTGTGGTCCGGTTTCAAACCTCTTCTCTGGATTTGATTTTTGCTTTACTTGAGGACAAGCAAAGATCTAAGTATGGAGGAGTTGATATTACTCGGTTTTAATGTCTTATAGTGGATATTTATACTTTCTATTTTGCATTATTCGAGTCTTTTCCTTGTATATTTGGCATATTTTCAAGATTTTAGGTGTTCAAGACGTTCTGGAGTAAAAATGATAGATTTCAGAAGATTTCATGTGCAAACAGACAAAATAAAGATAGGCGGATCGATCCACATGAAGAATAAAAATGAAGATTGCCAAATTTACAAAATATCCCTCAAGACTTATCAAGATATTTTTCTTATTTGGTTTTATTTTCTTTTTCCTTTTGAACTATAAAAGCCTTAGACTTAGTTTTATTTTCTTTACACACAATTTATATTTTAGAGCTTTCAGAGAGAGACAGATTCCTGCCATGTATTTTGGAGAAGAATTCTAAACTCTTTTATTTTTATATTGATTTGGTTTTTTAATATGCTTTCTTCTAAAATGCTTTTTGATTGTTTTGCTATGTCTGAGTAGTTGCCTTGTTAAATTTTAGGGGTTTCCCAGAAAAACCAGGTTTGAGAGTTAGGGTTTAACATATTGGATTGAAATTGTTAGGTTCTTATTCTAGATTTGTTCTTAATGCATGAATTAAAGTAGCTAACTAATCTGTTGATCTTAGATTAATAAATGCAAAGAGATTTGGTTTAGAGGTCTGATATAGTATAGATGAGTAGATGTTCTTGCTTAGCGAGAGTGTTGTCTTGAATGTCTATGAACAATTGAATATGAACTTAATACTTGATTGAATTATTAGACATGCGAGAGTTTATATATGATGATTCAAACATAGGCTAATCTAGTTATGTCTTTCATGTTGAAAACTATTTTCAATATCAAGTCATGCATGTTAATTTGAGCTTCAAAGCTGAATACATGTGGAATCCCCTAATGCTTGACGTTTTAGTTAATTGATTTACATCCATTTTAGTTTACCGTTATTGCTTAGATATTAGTTAAAACCACATCTTTTTATTCGTCTTAGCTAGAATCGATATTGAACTGAAAGCCGCACTATATGGTCTCTGTGGAATTCGATCGTAGTCTATACTACTTAGATATGTTCTCTGCGGTTAGATTAGTTATTAAAATCATGAGCCTATAAGCCATCCATTCGAAGCCATGGCTGCGGGGTTACAAGAGAGGAAGGATGAATCGTGAAATTTTTTTTCTTTTAAGACTTCGTATAGCAGTGAATTCGTGTCTGTCAAAAGTCGCCATCCTATCTTCGCAAGTAGGGACGTATTGAAAAGCTCGAGCTCTCTGAAACTTAGCCCTCCATTGGCCTTATTCCATGTCAATTTAAACCAAGCAACCCAAACCATTTTTTCTTTTGGGGATTATGATCCCACCGAAGCGGGTAAAAAGAGATTGTACATGTATCAAAACATTGCTCTTAACCTCCAAAGTTTTAGCGGTAGATAATTAAATTTTCTTGATAAAATAAAATATGTATAGATGATTTGATCTTTAAATGAAAAAGTTTTAAGTTACATAAATTTTGTGGTAGATACTAGCAGCAACTGCTAAAATATTTGTGCATAAATATTTTTCATATTAATTAATAAAATACATTTGTGATATTATTGATAGCATAATATAAAAATATGGTGATGTAAATTATTATATCTAAACAATCAAACGAACACTGAATCCATGATTTGGACAGAAAGAACACTAAAGAAATAAGCTCCTTTAGCTCTTGGGGCAAGACAGTTGAAATGTGGCCTTACACTCCATTGAAGGGACCAACATATCTTCAATTTTATAATTTTCTTATTAGCATTAGGAATGAGCTAGACACTATTTTACAATATTGTATTATATAAGAGACTTAAATCATATATTTCATTTGTCAGAAGAATAAAAATCAGAACTGGTATATATATATGTTAATCTAATCAAACTCTTTTAAAATAATAAATTTTAATTTTAAACCAAAAAATAACTTACGATGTTACTCAAGAAACCTAAATAGAAAATATCATCGATGAATTAACATAATGACTAAGTTTTTATGTTATAATTTCACTCGAAAACGTAAAAATGCATAAGTTCGCAAATTCATTTGTTAAAAACAATTCTGATCTAAACAAAGTTAGATTATATAGTTCGAATCTCGTCCTGAAAATATACAAATAAAAATCTCATAACTTATTAGTCATAGAAAACATAAAATTCAAAAAAACAACTAACAATTGGAGTAAGTGGACAAATAATAGTTAGCCACGTAGGCAAAATAGAGGGAGCTTGTAGAGAAAAAAACACTCACATTTTCCTCTTTTTTAACCGTTTACAAAATCCGATTTATAACCAATCTTTGTAATGCGCAGTTTTGTAATTGCATGGATAAAATTTTGATAGAGAAAAATACAAAGATATAAATTTTTAACCATACGATATATGACATTTCTTCACAATCAAGTTGTTTTATTAAAATCCAAATTATTGTGGGACGAAGAATAACAAAATCACTTATATTTACATTAGTTTTTATTCCTATCCGTAAGAATCTTAGCGTTGAATTTGAATTACATAGCGTATTTGATTTGATTACACAAAGTAACTCTTTCCAATGATATTCGTATATATTTTTTCTAGAAAAAGAATCAATGGTATCAAACTATCGATTAAAACAATCCGAGATTTTGATTCTACGAATTACAATATTAACACTAGTCATTCTCTAGGTCTAATCTTCATGATTCGAATAAGATTTGAGTTGAGACTTTTAGTGAAAAAGTTGAAAATTAAAGGCATCACTCAATCTATAAAGTACTCTCCCAAGTCTACAAATTTTAGGCAATGTACCAAATTCATTATTCATAATAATGTCATATATATATATATATATATATATATATATATATTTGGTAA